>JAYRBW010026784.1:0-12369 GCA_036023295.1 Invenusta paracnida
ATCTTTATTCATCTCCTCTTCTCTCATGTAATCTTTATTCATCTCCTCTTCTCTCATGTAATCTTTATTCATCTCCTCTTCTCTCATGTAATCTTTATTCATCTCCTATTCTCTCATGTGATCTTTATTCATCTCCTCTTCTATCATGTAATCTTTATTCATCTCCTCTTCTCCCATGTAATCTATTCATCTCCTCTTCTCTCATTTAATTTCACCTCACCTTATCTCCTCTCTTATCTTTCATTTTCACATTTTCTTAAAGCATCTAATTAAAAAATTACACATTATCTGCAATACCTTATTTAAAATGATAAGCACGCTAAATAATATTTTGCATGTAAATTGCCATAAAACCTCACTATTGAGATAATTCCAAAGATTGCCACAATTGCAATATTCCATTATTGAGAAGATCAAATTCTTGCTGGGATCTTGCTGGAAGAAACAATAGAATATAAAGGAAGACATGTTATCCATATTTCAATTCAGTGTGTGAATAATAACTCCAACTCTTTGTATAAAGAATATTAAGAAACAAATGCAAAGAGTGTTTATTCAAGTATAAACTGATGAAGTGGCACAATCAGATTTAAACTTAGGCAGGAGTTAGAATTTTAGATATGTTTTAATAATTTTCTGTAATAATCTGTAAATTTATAGATTTTAATTAAATTGTACATTTTAAAGTATAGTTAACCTTTTTAGTTTCTGCTGAAGAATATTTTTAACTGTTATTACTTTTGCCAGATTTAAATGTCTCATCAGTATTTGAGAGGTTAATTACAAAAAGTTTTAGTTATGTTTGAGACATTTCAAGAATATACAAGGCTATACTCTCTTCAACTTTATAATACAGTCGGGTGTAAGAAGTCTATAAAGCTAGCTTGAAAGTATTAAATGTGATATTGTTTGACAAAAATCAAAAACATGATAGGTAGGTATTTTGAATAGTTATTAATCAAACTGTAGATGGGGAACTGGACACTTACAGCAAAGGCGTATAAGTGCACAATATTTTCGTGTTTACACTCTCGAAGCCGAGCACATTCGGCCTCCCATGTTGGCCTCCCATGTCCGTCTCCCATTTTTTCCCACTGCCATCTGAACTCCTTTACCGCAACTTTCTTTGAAGAATTCTGAGGGAGACCAAATACAAGATATTGCTTGAAAAGTTTCCAAATCATTAAAACTATGGATAGCATAATACTTCATCGACATGAAAATAACGCCATATATTTTCAAATTTAAAAATATTAAAGTGACAGCTTTAAATTTACAAGTCAGTATTTTTCAACAAATTTTTGAATTTTGAGAGAAATTATAGTTTAGGAAATTTCTTTTGAAATCTATTTTTATTTTTGAAATTATGATAAAAAATACCAATTTTAGATAATAGAATTATAATGGCCAACCAGTCCATTTTTTGTCAAACAGAAGTCATAATTTTTATAATTTCCTGAAAAATAAATTTACTAATGCAGCAAAGATTATTAAATGTTTTAAGTTTAAACTTTTATTTGTCATAAAATATATTCCACTAGTTTCGTCCTATAGAGAGATGATCAGAAATGTTAACATTTATTACATTAATACCGATAAATTGAAATAATAAAGGTTCCAAACACTGGGTGCTCATTACATTCAAACTTATGCAGTAATAATATGAGAATACAGACCAAGCATAATACAATTAAGATGAAAACACGAAGAAAGAAAGAGATTAGAAAGGGTTCAGAAAAAGGACTGGTCTGATTGTGTAAAAGAGTTATTAAAATGGGTTGGTTATGTTTATTATAGAAGGATGGAAATGCCAAAGAAATTATTGGAAGTACCAAAAATATAAACGTTATTGATATTTCAAGAATAGCTACACAAAAGACAGTGAGATGCAATAGCCAAATTTCTTAATGTTGAGCTATGATCAGAAATGATAGAAATACTAAGAAATGGCATTTAGTTTTACCAGTGTAATGCCATTGCCTATTCTCAGAACATGTAAATTGGTAAATAACACCAGATTTCAAAGCAAGCTAAACACAATCTTAAAGTAAAAAATATTGATCTATTGTAAAAGATTTCAGTGTTAGTTTAAAGGCAAAATTTCGATTATTGGATAAACATAAATTAAAATGCTTATTATTCTTAATTCATAAAATAATCATTGTACATTAAATTTAACATTCCTAAGAACTTTTTTTATGCAATAAAGCCAATCTTATTTTCTAATCCTTTTCTAATACCTCTTCTCTCTCATATAAATTGCATTTAACTTGATCTGTATTCTCTTATATTAGTATTTAATTAGATTTCGCATGTAATGAGTACTTAGTATTTGCAACCTATATAAGCTATACTTTTCCGTATTGATGTAATAATCATTATCATTTCTGATGATATCCGTAAAGGACAAAACTGAATTAATATATAACTTGTTGAAATCTGACATTACTTTTTTAAACATCATACGAACCATATTTTATATAAAAGGTGTACAATTTTCCAATAGCTTAAAAAGTTTAACTGTGAATAGTCTATAAACCCTTTATATTTTATTGGAATAGAATAAAGAGTTCCACATAAATCAAGTTTAACATAAATTAAGTAGTATTTTTAATAGTTTTAAATGTTTATTTTTTACAAATTTTTAGAATATTTATGAAACCAACTGAACAATCTAATATGATGAACTACATGCTATGATAAAAAGTAAATAAATATTACATAGACTAAGGGGTTAAAATTATAAATTTATATAAGAGGAACTTGTTTCAAATATCAATTACTGAAGTATTGTTTTCAACATATACATATCTTATTAAAGTAAAAATGTTTCATATCAGTAAATCAATCATAAAATGCATTTATCAGCTTGTTATATTCAGTATAAGCACATGTATTACTACAATCATATTATTAATGTTGTCATATATGTAGCCAATATTATTGAGAACTAATTAATATTGCAAAATAAATTATAAAATAAGCATCAACCTTGATGAAATTTCCTCTGTATACAATCCCATAAGCTCCACCACCAATAGCATCACTGCCCCACTCATAATCTTCGTATGTATTTTTATTGCTGAAAAAATAAGAACTTCGAATTATATGATGAGAATAGTTTAAAGAACAAAAATATAATAATTTAGAAGTTTTCAAATAAATGAATAAACAATAAAAGTATCTCGTGAATAATAATTTTTGTAAAAAATAGACAATGGAAATTGATATTGTAATATATATGCAAATATTTTATTGAAATACAAAAGAAATAATAAGATTGGTAACAATAAAAATAAGATCTAAACTATTTTGTTGCTATAACCACTTATTTGAATATATAAATGAAATTTTGTATATAATATATAATAATTATTTAATTATATACCATATTAGGAAAATAAACAATGTTAATTTGAATATAAAATATATAAATGCAACAAAACTGAAACAAACAATTTTAATTACTAAAATGAACCAAGAAAACTAGCAAAGATTATTGACAGTTTTCAAAATAAAGCATCTACTACAGATGACATGATATCACAAAAATTACGAATGGAAATAAAAAATAATATAACACCATCTCTAACAAAACTAATTAATATGTATATAAAAGATGAATACTATCCAGAAGTATTAAAGTAAGCTAAAGTAATTCCTTGTGTTTTAAAAATGGAAATAAATCTGAAGCAAATTACCAGACCTATATCATTATTTAACTTTAAAAACAATTCGGATTCAGAAAATATCACGGTACAATCGATGTGTTAATATCCACTCCTGATTACATTATTGATAAGTTAGAAGATAATGAAAAGTTATAAGTATACTTATAAATTAAAGAAAGCTTTTGATAGCAGACACTCAAATACTAATCAATTCACCATAACATTATGACACATCGATATCAGGACATTTAAACAATTTCTAGAAAGTTATCTTAATACTAAAAAATATATACAACATTAAATAATACAAATTATGATACAAAGGAAAGAACATATAATGTGCCTCAAGGTAGTGTTTTAGTAACTTTATAATTTTCCTTTTATATAAATTACATAAAATTCTTGGCTGCACAAAATGAAATTAAATGATTTGCAGATTATAATAGTTTATTTTATACAGAAAATAATTAGAAACAATTGGAAGCAATTGCAAATAATCCACTGAAATACTGTATGATTGCCTTACTTCAAATAGACTTACATTAAACTCAGATAAAACACACTTTTTAGTGTTCAGTAAAAGAAATACAAATATTAGACTTGAAGTTAAAATTAGGTAAAAAAGGAATAAATAGGTTGTCAGAAATGAATACTGACTGAGGCTTAACTATTCAAGAAAATCTTAATTGCTATTCTGATATAATGCAAAACATAACTAATAAAATTAATAAATATATCCAACTAATTTGCTGTTAGAAAACAATTGTATCATGAACAAATACTGTTATTTTATAAATGTTTATTCTTTCTCAATTGAAATATACAATAAAACTGTGTGAAAGGAAAAATTCTGTCTGGCTAAAATAGCTTTAAAAATCACAGAACACAATCCTAAAAATTATATTTAAAAAAGATAATTATACAGTACACACTCAATGCATAAGCAATTAAATATATTAAAAGAGAATGATCAAGTAAAACTAAAACTAACAATTGCAAAGTTCTTAAAACAATATTTATATCATCTGTATTATCTTCGTCAACAAAATCATTCTTATCAGAATAGAAGATTAAGAAACTTAAACAACATATTTATTAGACAGGGTGCTTATTATGACAAAAATAAAGTAACCCTTGAAGCTGCTAAACAATGGAATGGTTTACTAATTGTCATAAAACTTATTAATATCAGATATATATTAAATATCTTTACTATTCTATTTAAAGTGAGTATATTAAATTATTTTGCATCAAACTATTAATATATACATACATATTTGCAGCTTTGTAATAATTGACTAATTACTTGTGTTCTGCTTCCTGTAGTAACTATTTTATCATTTTAAACTTCATTATATAATACTCTTACAGTATTGTTTACATTAACACACCTCTTGTAACAAATTATAGTGTATATATAAATGTCATTTTTTGTAGTTGCATTTTTTGTACACATTTTCAAACATTAATTAGATATAAATGTATATCATTTATAACCATTTACTCCACACACTATATACATTGTACAATATTTAATCAACTATACATCTACAATAATCATCAGGTAATTGGCATGATCTCAAAAGATCATCTGATTATCCTTTTAATGTACATGTAATTGTTTCATGAATAAAACAAACTATTATTGCAGAACAATAGTGCATAAGAAAATGAGTAAATCAATAGGTATTACACTTTTAATGTACACACAAATGAAAACAGAAGATTGTCAATAAAAATCACAAATTTAGCACAGAAAAATTGGGGATTGTGGAGTACTTGGTGGTAAATTAAATTATTTTTAGAAAATAAACAAAACATCAAAAAAAACAAAAAATTAATTAACAAGTAACAACTATATACTATAAATAGCTGGTGGCCTCTTGCCGCTGCAACCACACCACGATTATCAAGAGGAAGACAGCAGAACCAGTCTTTTGCACCCATGCGCCAAGCAATTTTGGAAGCTCTGAATAGTAAAATCAACAGCAGAAATAAAAGACTGGAAAAGCTGAAGAAAGATGTGAAGAGATTAGCAGACAGAAAGACGGTCAGGTTGCAGTGGGTCCCGGGCCACAGGGACATTGCAGGAAATGAAGAAGCTGACAGAGTGGCAAACGAGACAAGAGACTTAGAACAGGAAGAGGTGGAATTCCAGGTGGTGAAGAGATGGGTTAGAAGGAAGGTGAGATACAAGCTGGAGTGGGAAGCCAGAGAACAGAGGATTTATGAGGAGGGGAAGATCAGCAGGGAGAGTAAAAACAGGAGAGTGGAGGTAGTCCTGGCTCAACTCAGAAGCGGACACTGCCCTAGTGATGCTTACTATGAACATAGAGTGGAGGGTCTAGGTGTTGGTGAGTGCGACAGGTGGGGTGGGGAAGTCAGTAAGGACCACTGGCTCAGTTGCGAGGCCCTTGTGGGGGTGAGGGCGAGACTAGGCATGATTGGAGAAGTGGAAGACCCAAAAAACAAGCGCACTGTTCTTGAGTACTCCATCAGACCCACAAGGATTGGTTGGACTGACAGGGGTGAAAGGGGTCTGCAGAAAGAAGAAAGAAAAAGAGCAGCAACAGCCGAGCAAGTCCAACCAGGGGGCCACAGCTGCCCCCAAGGAGGCCTAATTTTCAAGTTTGGGATTTTGGGGCTGTGGATCTGGTCACTCCAGATCCCTCGATTGCTTTGGACCACTTATTGGATCTGCTGAATCATACTCTGGACAGTCCCAACCCGGATTCCCCCCAGGCCAACCCAAATCTAGACACCCTCTTCGAAGCATTCTTCCCAGCAGATGCGGAAGATGTCCCCATTCTTTGAATACCTAAGCAAGATGATATTCTCGCCTTCCAGGAGGACCTCCCGGGTTTGATGTTTGGCCAAATTAGCAAACATTGGCAGCCTGCAGAATTTACTTTAACCAAAGGACAGAGTTCTGAGCTGTTTGTGGATCTTTCTTTAAAGGATCGCTCTTCAGTGGACTCCTTTTCGAGCTGCTCTTCCTTGGATAGTGCTTCGAGTGATACCGCTTCTATCTTATCTGATATTTATTCCATGATACAGGATATTGACTCGCCCTCTGGACTGGTGCAAATCTACAAGACTGACTCAAGTGAATTTACCAGCCCTACATCTTTGGTGCTTGGAATCAGCAAGGAACTTCCTCCTATGCCCTCAGGACTGGTCTTCTCAGGGGGCGGTGGACTACATGATCCTCTTCCTAGACAGGTACCTGGGAAGAATGTGGGCGGTGCAGTGAAAGATGATGACGGAGACTCTGCAAGAGATGATGATGATTTATTTGTGCTCCTGTGAAAACTCTTTCAGGTCGGCCCATACTGAGTATTAGTAAGCTATGATCCTGAGATTTATGCTATGTTCCCCCATATGTCCTGATGTGTTTATTCTATTTTGAAATGCTTTTGCTTTTGTTTTCATATGTTCTATATATAAAGGCATGTTGTGCCCACTTACATGCTCTGCTTCAGTTTACCATGTTTGTTTTCGGCCCTGGAGTGTGTTTTTGTAACTTATGTTTTGTATTTTCATAGAGAAAAAAAGTATAAGATTTTTATAATAATGTAAATAATAATACATCTATAAAATGAAAAATATGAGAAAACATATTATTCTTATACCCCCCAATACCCCATTAATGAATTACAAAAATTGTTGTATAAAAAAATAAAAAATGATGGATGATCAAATAAAAAAACGTAAAAATCTAGAAATATTAAAAAACGCAGATGCATTTAAAAATGCAGCTTGCATCAGCACTGATATAGCTAACTAAAAACTAGAAAATAATAGGTAACCAAGCAATTCATGATTATCCCATCAAATGATTCTAAACAGTGAGCTTGATTATAGTTTATCTTTGTGTATTGACCAATTTGATTACTGAGACTGGTGAATGTCATCTAGTGGTTCACTTTAATGATTGCCTGGTTTTAAAATTTTTAGAAATTCATTTAATTTTATATTAAAATATCTCAAACATTGATTTGCCTATCAGAAAAGTTTAATAAAGGAATTTACATGCACTAAGCTGTTAAGTACATAAAATGATCAATTTATTTAATTTATATTATTATTGCATGCATTATTAGTTATTATTACATAAGTCATATTATTATTAAAATATTTGGCTTTAAAAACATAACTACCAGATATAAAAATTAATAGCTCACTTAAAATAGTGAAAGTAATTGTTGTTTCTAACTTAATCAAATATAGACTTTAAGCTTGTTTATATATAGACATTACAGAAGGAGTGTTAACAGGCTCTTTGTGGGGAGTAATAATCAACATTAAAATCAAATAGAAATAAATGTTAAACAATATGACTATAAACAATATTGGACAAACTGGATGCCCTCTATTAGGGTGTGGATATGCATGCTATTGCATCTTTACAGTTCAAATTATAGGCTTTAAATTAATTCATTACTATATGAATTAATGCACACTGTCAGGATTGTTAAAGGGGTAGGGGGTCAAAATTCCTAAAAGGATGATCTTAATCATTTGGCAAAAACTTGATATTTTTTAAAACCCAGAATAATAAAATTTCCAAGAAAATCACTAATTAATTTTCAATTTTGTTTTGTTAGAAAGTAATTCAGTTCATTAAACAAAAACTATTTCTGTTTTTATATCTATATGAAGTGAGATAAAATGATTAAGCAGGATTAAAAATATAAAAAGGGGATAGAAATAATGTTTTGTATAACTTTTAAACAGATACAGTCATTTTTATTGGCAAATTATAAATATCTTTATAATTTTAAAATATTTCATCAATGATAAAGTTAAATAGCTGCTTTAATTAAATAATTCTGAAATATTTGTTATGAAATTTTGATATTAAAGCTTTAACTTATATGACTTGTGAGTATTATATATATTGCATATTGTCATTAATATAAGGTTGTCACTATGTTGCGAGAGTCTTAGCATGTAAAGAAAATTGTGGATTTTTTAAAAATAAACAAAGGATAGTGAGATGCTTAATAAATGTGGTGTGGTTGCAGCCCTAAGCAGTCTCCAGCTTTTAGTAGTGTATCTAGGGATTACCTGTTAATACATTCATTTTTGTTTTTTGACATTTTGTCTAAATACCAGCATATGAGACTCTCGGCATGTAATAATTTTCTTTAGGTGCTGAGACTCTCGCAACCTATAAATTACGTTAATATAATAGAAAAACATAATTTATAGGTTGCAAGAGTCTTGGCATCTAAAGAAAATTATTATGTGCCAAGTCTCATATGCTGGTATTTAGATGAAATGTCAAAGAAACAAAACTGAATGTATTAACAAGTAATCCTTATACACTACTAAAAGCTGGTGGCCACAACCACACTACAATTATATATATCTCACTATCCTTTATTTATAAAAAAAATAAATAAAAAAAATCCACTCTTGGCACATAACAATTTTCTTTAGGTATGTGTCAAAAGTCTCAGTATATAGATGCCAAGAGAGTCACTCTTGGCATGTAATAATTTTCTTTATATGCCAAGACTCTTGCAATGTAGTGATAACCAAAATTTCTTTTGGTGGATGATTTAAGCCAGATCTGGCATGCAAAATTTTCCCAATCTGATGCGCAAGCGTAAATTTTCAGGTGCAGGCACAGGCATTTGTATCTTTAAATTTATTTAGTTGCAGGCGCAATGCAAGTGTCTGTACTTTTAAAAAAAATTATCTAATTGCAGGCATAGGCATTTATAAAATTAGTTCTATATAATATGTATAACTATTTTTGATAAACTAATTGTTAAAATCAATAGTTAAAAAAAAACCTGCCAACCAGATAGCAGGTCCAAGAGCAGAATTTTGCCTGTTGTATAACTATATTAAGGTAGATGTATACAATAGCATTGGAAACTCTAGAAATAAAAAATCAATTGTTTAAACGATTCGGTCTTTTTTTTACAGTCAATGTTTAAATTTCAATATGGCTGGCGGTAGACCTCGTGCTCGCCAATTTATTGTTAATCCCAATACAATTCTGGACAATGATACTATACTTGATGAAAGTTTAAATGTTCTTCGCTTAGTGACTACTATGAATCCTACAGATCCTCTGCAAGTGTTGGAATGGTTAGCATGCCATAGATTAATTGCGAATTCATGTATGTGTCCCCATTGTGATGATAATGCTACTCTTAATCGATATGATCAAGGCATTGATAAATGGCGATGGAGATGTAATCATCATAATTATACCAGCTCTGTCCGTCATAACTCTTTTTTTCAATCAAAGCAAACTCCCTCGACAATCTCATCATTTTTATCTATTTCTGGAGTACGGACACCCCGCAGTTGCAAATGATACATGAAGTTGACATGACGCCAGATAGTCTCAAATCAATGATTGACTGGTGCAATTTTCTTTGAGATGTGTGTGAGACATATTTGGAGATGCATTCCCAGGAACTTGGTGGCCTTGATGACACTGGTCATACCATAGAAGTCGAAATTGATGAAAGCAAATACTTTCACCGGAAATATCACCGTGGCCATTGGTGTGAAGGCCATTGGGTTTTTGGGGCAGTCGAATGCAACACTGGCAAGTGCTGTCTTGTAGAAGTGCCTGATTGCCAAGCGGAGACTCTACACAGGATTATTCAGCAGTGGATTCTTCCGGGTTCGTGTATTATCTCCATGGTTGGCGTGCCTATAATGGCCTCAATCAGATAGTCGGAGGAATTTAGGCTCATGAAGTAATTGTTCATGAACAAAACTTTGTGGGTCCAGACAATCCAATGGTGCACATGCAAACCATTAAGAACACTTGGATGCGAGCAAAGAAGAAATTGCATCAGCAACATGGGACAAGTGTTGTACTGTTCCCCTCATATATCCACAAGTTCATGTGGCATAATAAATTTAAGAAGAACTTGTTTGCTAACATTATTATTTGTATTTGTGATATTTATCATTTGTAAGTCACTTGCTTATCAAAAAGAACTTAAGTGTTTTTATCCATTGTAAAACCAATAAATGTCATTGGTTAAAAAAAATTATTTCTTGAGTTTCGGACACTATTGTATACATCTACCTCCTCCAACTATTACTAATAGTTTTGAATTAGTTGAATTAATACTAATAGTATTAGTATTAATTCAAAAAATATATTACACTTACAATGCATAACATTTCATGTTTAAACACTATACATTTGCAATAAAATAAATCCATGTTTTGGTTATATATGCACATCTTTTCATGATTAAAATTTAATTAAGGTTTTAAAAGTGCTTGTAAACAAATTCAAAAATAAATTCTTTTAAAAATAAAGTACATTTACTTTTTATAATTTACGTCTACGAGTACGACTACGAGGGTTGTATATTAAACAAAATGTTATTAACAGAAATAATAAATAGCTGAAACGTGCAGTGTTTCTCTGAAATAGTTAAAAGGTAATCATATCAAATACCTCTAGCAACAGGACAAATTATGCTATTTTCGAAAATATATTAAACTTTGACTTATGTTTCAAGGTTAGTTTAAATATTATTTAAATAATATACTTAAACAAAACATTTAATCGACAATTTAATAATTTAAATGTAAGGCAAAATTTGTAGTTAAATTTACTATTTTTTATAGATTGATATAATTACTTTTAAATTATTGTGTCAATTTCTAAAATCTAGTATCACACCGAACTTCACATAAAATACATTTTTAAAATATTGATTTCTATATAGTTATAATATATATATTTATGTAAAAGCTTAACGTTAATTTTTCTTTTTGAAATTGTTGTGATAGTTAAATTTTGTTTATTTATTTATTTTTTTACAAAATTATTTCGATGAGTGACATGTAACAATTGAGCCCACACTGCTACTTTTCAAGTGATTATGCATGTCGTAATCATAGAGTAAATAAAGTTTCTTTACTTTATGGTTGTAATTTAGTTAATATTTTCTCGGGACTGCTCAAAATATCCTCTTTACCTTCTACCAATAACATATGCTATAATTAGTTTTCTATTTAAAATAGTTTTTATGACATACGTATATTTATAACAATGATTTAATAAATCGTGATTATAAACATTAATGTAGTAAAAAATAAATATTTCAAAATGAAAATCTGAAATATGTCCTATTGAAACAACTGTGCAACGCAGCTTCATGTGACTAAAGCCCCCTTATACCACGAAACTATCTGACTAACTCGTTTGAAAGAGGGTTATAAATACCGAACTAATATCTCAACAATTGAAAGACTTGAATAATTTTCAATGCAATTGTCCCATAATCTTGATCCTTCGGGACTAACCCTGGACTAAGGTCAAAGTAGAACAAGATATCTAAGCAACATAAAAACAGCTTTTTCAACAACAGCCATTTAATTAATACATTATCGGTCTGTGTATAATGCTGTTTTAGCCAATTAATCAATGAATTCTAACTATGTTGCTAGAGAACATAGAAATAGAAAACACCCAGCACATTCTGGAAGTTTAATTTGGGAAAAATTCAACTTAATGGTGAGTTGTTATCAACAATAGCAGATGAATATCAAGAATACAGAGAATTTTGACGAAAAACCGTTTATTATTAACAACAAATATAGTGTAGGTATACAGTCGTGGCAACAATATTGTACCCGTTTATCAATTATAAAAAAATAGCATGATTAATATGAAGTAATGAAGTTTTATATTCATGTTTTT
>JAYRBW010026795.1:0-12368 GCA_036023295.1 Invenusta paracnida
TCTGAGGGTGTGGGGGTCTTTGTTCTCGGGAACAAAGGGGGGAGGTGAGCTAGAGATCTACCTTCCCTACTACTCTGTGATTAAAATATAAACGAATTAACACAAGACTTCATTAGTTAAACACGCTTTTAAAAGTGTTACTTACAGGTTCAGATTATCATATTTTATGATTTTATTAATATAATACGCGGAGAACATTATTTCATTATTACATCATACTAAAATACATGAATGATAATTTAAAATTTGAGTAACTTTGACAACTTAAGAAATATTTGAAGACAAAAATTGAACGCTGTATAAATTATATTCAGTGTTATTCAAACTCTTTTGTTCCACTAGTAGGTGTAAAAGGAAGGTGTAATAGATGCACAAATAAGAAAATATATGGAAATGTTGACCACATAAATTTCATATTAGCATCAGTTAGCAGAGTAGACAAATAACGATAACATATCAGAATACAAATGGAAAGGTTAAGGTAAATTAAAGTAATTGGAAAAGGAAGCAATTACTTGCTTTACGTTAAACGTAGGCATTATGACACTGGAAATTTGAACTAAAACAGATTATTATACATGCATTATTAAAAATAATTGATTTGAAACTAGTATACGTTATGACTGGTAAAAATGTTTAAGTACCATTTATGTTGTATAAATGATAAACATATTTTTATATCTGTACAAATGTAAAAACCTAATAATTTGTAAATAATAATTATCGAAATTAATAACTGCGTAATAATCAAAAAATGTTTTAAATAAAAGTTATTAATTCCAGAACAAAATCGGTTAATTTTAAAAGAGCGTTTAACTAATGAAGCCTTATGTAAATTCGTTTATATTTTAATCACAGCAAAGTAAAAGTCTAAGAAAAATGGAGCACTATACTGAGATGCAGTAGTGACTGAATATGTCAGAAGGTTAACCCAAGCGAACAGAAATCACCTGCATACACTATATTTACTATACACGCTCTAATATAAACGTAATTAATCAGGAAGACAACGAGAGACTGAGCGGACATGTTGATAGATAGACATCGTGTCCAGAAGATTTTGATAAAAGCGACAATTTTCATTTCTATCGCCATATAATATAATATATAACCAATAAATTTACTAAGGACGTATAAGCATCACAAATATGGGAAGAAATCGATATTCCAGAAATTATAGCAGAGCCATTATAAAAGTTTTAGAGGGTGCAGATTTATTTAGATAGGTATAATAGACATTATAAAATGAGACAGATACCTAATCCAAGTATGTAAGTTCATTAAGTATGCCAAAATCTATCTAGGTGACAATTTGTTCATATGGATGATAAATATGAATAGAAACAAATAATTTGGAAAGATGTATTTAACAACTAGTAATAAATAATTTTCAGGTTGGGAACATGACATAAGAGGTGTAGAAAAACATGAAATTAACCCCCCCCAAAAAGTCGTTTTAATGAAATAACTGGAATATAATTAGATGTACAATTTCTCTCGCGAACGAAGAAATATAGAAACGTCAGAAATAATAGTGTACACACATTGTGATTGTGAGTCAGATAGAAACGTTAGACAGTGAGGATGAAGAAGACACAGTTAGCTAAGTATATTATAGAAAATCAATGAGAGCATAGTTTGACTGCGCGCGTAATGGTGAAAAGAGGACAGAAACGAATGAAAGAAGGGGAAGACTCGATAGAACCCACTAGTAGAAGGAAATTGCTGAAGGGTTCCCGACTAGCTAGTATCCATTTGCTCACTTCTTCCCCTTATTTCGAAAAAAAAACGGATTGCGCTTCGACTACTAATCTCTAACACTATCCCTCGACGCCCTTTAACTCAACCTCCCATCTCTCTCAGTTCTTCCACATACCTCCAACTTTTCTAGTATATTCTTCATTTTTATATAATTTATTCGTTTTGATAGTAGTAGAAAAACGAGAGAAACAATTTATTTCTCTCTTAAAATTTCTGTCAGGATAAATATATTAACTAACTTATAGACAGTAAATTTTGACATGTACATTTAGCTCTTATTAGAAGCGGTTTAGCATTTATATTATAATTCAGCAATTAAAGCCGAGAAAAAAGTAGTTAAAAATGTGCCAACATTATGTACAATCAATTTATTAAAAAAGAAATTAATGCAAAATCTCTTATTTCTAATATAACAATCTAGAGGGAAGAGAAATAAAATAATACACTGAAAAAGTAAATATTAATTTACATACTAAATATAAGTACACTATACATTTCAGTAAATATTTAAAATGAACAATATCAATTTTTGCTTGAGCGTTTAATTAATAAACGCTTGCAGCACAAACAGCGTTAGCGGAAGAATATTTTTTATACATTGGGAGAGTAATGTATATATACAAGATAAAAAAGTCGAAACACATTATAATATGAGCAGATACAATAAAATGGGTAAATGTGGCCAATAGATAATAGACAAATACATAATTTGAGCAAAACTAGCACAAGTTAAGCACAAGTGTTCAAAACAAATAAGCATTTTTTTCTCTGTTTGCATAATAATATACTTTCGTTTTTTTTCTGGTTCTTATTCAGCACTGATATACCTTTAACAATCAATACTTATGGCAGGAAACAACAGTAAATAAAACTTGTCATTTTAAAATAAGTATAAGGAAGTAGAAATGCTCTAAATAGCAAAAAACGATGACAAGGAATTGGAATGCATGTTAACCGTCCTAGCTTAATCACAATATAATAGAGTGCTTTTCATAATATCTACCTTAACAACCAAACAGTGCAAGTCAACTACCATTTCTCTACTTGACAAATCCACCCTTTCTATCTTCACACTGCCAATAAAAAATAAAACTAACGAATAGAAACTGAATATATCCCAGACAGGCAGCTAGCAATAGCGCAGCAAACAGTTAAACCAAGAGGTATTATGTATTATAATCGCAAGGTTACCCCACCACAGCTCACAATGGTGTGTCAAAGGATAGATAGACGAAGGGGCTGAACAAAAACTGCCTGATAGGTAGGTAGGCAGGACGTATGTACAGAAGCGCTAGCAGTTTACTCTCTAAAATACGGTGCTATGAGGAGAATTCTTAGGGAACCCACAATCTACAATATTACTTCATTGCAGCTGCTGCTACTACCTTTGAAACAAAACTGCAAATTAGTTTTCTCTCTCACTCGCCTTATACAAACACGTTCATGAGCACTCGCCATTTTATCGACCGCCTTTTTTGACAGCTCAAAAACTATAGAACAACAAGCTTTGAATTGAAAGCTGTTAACATACATATGTATTATAAATATACTGGTAAACATATAATCCTACTAAGTTATAGGTGTATATGTGCGTATAGCACAGATCAAACCCCTTTCCAAAATGAACTGGTTTTCTATTTTACAGAGCTGTGATTTGTATTGGAAACTCAATCTAATTATTTCCTAATTGAAATATAAAAAGTGACTCTATATCATGTTATTTAATAAAATGTTATTAGTGTATTTAAAACATTGTCCAGACATTCTTTTAAAATATATTCCGTAATGTACATTGCATAGAAGTCATATTGAAACGAAATGCCATTAATATGCAACTATAAATCGAATTTTAATTATAAAGAAGAGAGCCAAAACGTATTGGAAAATATAGTTTATTTATGACGAGCGACATGTTTCGAATCATCAAGATTCATCATTAGGCAAAATTACACAAAAAGTGAGCGATAGATGTACATAAATTTAACTAAAATAAGGAAACCGATTAAATGACAATTCACAAAAAAAGTTAGATGGAAGAGACCAAAAACTTAGTTAAAACACGAAAAAAGTAGGAAGCTCCATTGTTATTAGATAGGTATTAAGATTAGGGTTGAAATGTTTAATGTACATGTAACTATATAATAAGTTCGGTAAGAAATATAGAATAAACATACAGGCATTAAGGAAATTAAAATTGAATTACAAATACAAATTCAGTTAACAAGCGAGTAATTAACATTTTGAAATTATTCAAAATAAAAAACAAAGCATTGAAATATGTAGATTTTATAGTACAGCTATGCCAACTAAAACCTAAATTGTGTTTGTATTATAATTTACAGAATTGTACGTTAGTATTTATCGCAGTCAGGATATTTGTTTTGAATATTTTAACAAACGATCGTAGTTGCTATTTATTAAAAAATTACAAAGTTAAAGAGGTTAAAAGATTTAAATGATAGTAGTTTGAAAACCCAAAACTATATTAACTATATATATATACAAAGCGTTGCTCACTACTGTTAAGAAATAAAATTGTCACATGTCACCATGTTTTCCTGTAAACTTGATGTGTACTGCTTTAAAATAATTAGAAAATTTCAGTAATAGCGATTTTTGTAAACTAGAACAAAAATATAATAATACATTTAATTATAGCTATTTAGTTTAACATTAAAAAATCACCATAACATAATTTAAGCTTTCCTGTATATCCTGCAATGAAACTGTTAATTAGATGTTAACATCTAACGTTAAATGTTAACTTTACCGAGGCAAGAAACATCAGAAAAAATATATTAAATTAAAAATATAACTGAGGGTTCTAAATCAAGACACAAATATTATGTAATTAACTAGAGCTTGCATACCTATAGAAGTTTCGATTGTCTATACTTAAAAAGTAACCAAGTAGACCATTGTGATCTCCATTTATTAATAACAATTAGCATAAAATATTTTTTAATAATTTACAATTTTAACATTAACAAATTTGTGACAGCCAAGGTTCTATATAACCTATGTCAATTAAGTATTTAATCGATTAAGAATTTTCTATAATCCAATCATGATAATATGCGGTGTTTTACTATATAGTAGCCCATTTCTAAGACAAGTATATTAAGTATTTATAATATTTTGGCTATAGAATTACTCAATCAGCAGTTAAATGAAAATATGGCCCATTATTTAGGCTTGGCTGCTGCTTTGTCAAATTTTATTATGTAAAATTTAATAACTACTATAATAGAACCTCAGCTTTTACATACTTAACTAAATCACCTTTCGGGTATACCGAAATTTTCATTCCACGAGATAGTATATTTTACGGTATATAATAATGGAAATGTATAATATTATAATTGTATTGAATATACGTAATACAAGTATAAAGAAATGGATATAAAGTGTAAGCATAAAAAAACAGGTTTGGTGATCATGTTACATCTACATCAGTCTCTATCTATATTATATGATATAACTTTGGGATACTATAAAAGTAAACTAAACATAACAGTCAATTACTGAACAATAGATATATTCTATTCAGTATTCCTAAGTTAGTGCCTATAGCAACCAAAACGTTATGTTGACTCGGCTACTTTATAAAATGCAAATCTCTTTTATGTAGCCATTATAATGTTCTATTTATTCATTCCAGCAAAAAATAATCATAGTTGAAAATATTAACAAAATACGTCAATCTTGTTCACATCATAATTAATTAAGAGAATTTAATATTGTCACATTGATGAATAAACTTTGCATAAATGTTATGAATTAGTTGGCCAAGTTGCAATAATAATATTATATCGAAACAGTATAATCTAAATAAACGTAACTTATTATCAACCAAATAAGATAAACAATATAAACAAATAATATTATCATTGCTCCCCTCTCGCCACACCCATATATAAATAATCTCACTATAATATATAAGATTAAAGATTAATTGAGATAATATTAAGATCATAATTAAATTGAGGATTAATTATTAATAATTTACTGCATGCTATATAAAATAAATAAAAACGTACATACACTAAAATAAAACTGGTAAATTATGTCATATCTGCGAAATATCATTAATACTAAATATTAACAAACAAGTGCGTGTTAATAGTTTTAAGTGAAATTATACAAATTGATTATAATCTTGATAAACACACGGAACAACTAATAGTTCTAAAATATCGGACAATGTTTTTTCATAACTTATCACTGTCGGAAACTTTAATTTATATCATTGAGATATATTTTGCACCAAAGATTTATCAAACCAGGCAAAATATTAAGAATAAATTCCGCCTGTTATTAGATAACAAATTTACAAATCGCTGTTAATTGGACGTTGACTGGAACAAAAAATTATTACGACAAAGAAATATATCAGAAGTACAGCTATTATAGAAATTAACCCACAAAACACATCAATATGATGTATTCTAACGCAAATAAAAAATAATAATATAGAAGTAGCATACTTATTCAAGATGACATTAAAGACCTTTATGAAAAATTGAATATACATATAAAAATATTGATTTCAAATTACTACATAAATATTATGTAGCAGTTATGCGAGCAGTTATTAAACAGAGAACAGATCAAGTCTGTTTATAACGCAATTTATGCGAAGTGATTAACCTTTCAGTTAAAAGAGATAATAGAGATAAGGTATACACATCTACATGCATCCTAATAGGTATATTTATTTCATAGTAATATTAGTTTGGTGGACACCAGTTCTAGTGGACTTTTAGTTACTAACTAAAAGGTAAATGCAAGCATATTTTCCGAGTTTATACTATAAATTATACATATTCATGTTAATGAGTAGAATATAAACTATGCTTAAACTATTAGACTAAACTATGCTTTTCATGTACGCACAGAAGATTAGATTGAAAGTTAGTATTAAAAACAAAGCTGTAAAAACATATATACGAGATTATAGATAGCAGAATATGTATGCAATATATAAAATCTAAAATAGAACACTATAGTACACACAAAAATATAACAATGGAATTATAATAATCTTCAAATTGAAGTAAAAACATTAAGGGCTTTAGTAATGAATACAGAAAATATGTTCCTGGTACTATCCATAAGGACACACATTATTAGTTAAATACTTAAGTCTAAAACACAGGTACAACAACTTCAAAGTACATAGCCATAAGTACCTATACAACTTATATTTATAAGTAAATATATTATTCTAGTATAATTTGTTTTCATAATAAGAAGTTGTATGCTTTTATTTTTAAAGTGTATTAGCTTCTTGAAAGTGGATTGTAATTGCGACACATAATATTTTTAATAATCGAAATGAAACAATCTTGTAAGGTAGTTAGGTAGTTAGATAGTTAGTTACCAGAGTAATAAAATACATTTCATATATAATTATAAATAATAATTTATTGTAGGTAACTATAGTTAATATTTTATTAAAAGCACACTGGCTTTACTTTATAATACGAGATCGTATAGTGTATAAGTAACTACAATATTATCATGAACTCATAGAATAAATGCCAAGATATAACTACACAAAGTACAAGTATAAGTAAATTTACTATAATTTAGATCAACGCATAAATATTTAATGAAATGTCCCCAAATGACTAACCGCAAGTATACATAAACGCAAAACAAGAATTTTCAGATCATACTCGCCTAAGAATATCAGAAGAACATACATGTTACCTAGTTAAAATTCTTATATCGATGAAAGAAAACACACATCTAACACGCCTGTAGGCTAAGGATTAATACTAATACATTTCTCCATAATAATATGTAAGTATGCGATTTTTGATGGATTGTAAACTATGACAATGTATTTCCATATAAAATTGTATCCAATATCATATTTTTCATAGATAAAATGAGAGCTTAATACTATTTAATACTACTATATCTACCTTACAAAATTAATGTTTAATAGTAGTGCTCTATATAACAAAAATATCTAATAAGGAATCCATAAATATAAGATCAATTATTCGATTAATACGTCAGTTCAAATACTATTAAAACGTAGGATATTTTTTTTACCGCAAAAGGAAAGTTTGCTTTAAAATAAACGTATATAATATAAAATATGTAATAAAAATAACCTTACATGGTGTCTTGATAAACGAAACGGCAATCAACTGGCAGAAGGAACCAATCGGCGTACATATTGGGCGTACAGACTGTGGTAAGCGCTAGAAGAACCCCGTAACCTGTGGTAACGAGGAACAGGATAATGCTGAGGAAGAAAAGACGATGGTTAGCCGCGCCGACACAACAGTCAATCCAGACACAGTGATGATCGCGGACGTGGACACAGACGTTGCAAAGTGGGCAGTGGCTCGACCTCGGTGCCTGCTCTAAATTGCAGACACTGCACCAGGGGCGCAGACCCATGGCTTTGTAGCCGGAAGGCGGATTAGAGGTGGCGGATCCCGACTCTATGTGGTTGTCGTTGCCCATGGCGACATTGTTAGTGTTGTTGTTCTCCCCACTGGTAGATGATTTGGCGGGACTACTGTTGACACCGTTGTTGGTATAGTAGTAGTCCGAGTCTGTGGGAATAATAATAAGAACCAATGACTCTGGTTGACAAAGGGATTCAAATCTACCCAAACTCAACCAAATCTATTATTGACACTGGCGTTCACAGGATACAAAATTAAAGGAACGATCGATTAATCTGTAAGAAATTAATTTGTCTTGACGTGCATTATTAAATAAAAATATCAATATAATAGTGAATAAATTTTCAAAATTGGGTAGATAAACAAGTAATGCTAGCTTTAAAATCTAGCAATTTTAGAGATTATATTTTACTAATCTTTCTAGGTAAGGGAAATATGTAGTTTTATAGTCATCAGTTTATAAAAGGACAGGAATCCAACAAAATACAATAATTTAGTCAACTCTTTAAAGCAAACATTTCAAACAAGAATACAAACGAAAGTTTTTTAGGAAGTTCAAAATAATTCTGAAATCAGAATAAAAAAATCGATAAAAATGAAAAACTCACTTTGATAAGCATTCCTCTGATATCCCGAACGTGAGTACATAGACTCCTCAGCTGTCATCTCAGCAAACTCGCCACTGGTGAAACTACGACTCTTTCGATGAAAGCCCGGCTTTCCGAGACCCACGGAGCCAGTGCGCGGCCGGTTTACAATACCCGGATCTCGATGAATCCGTATTAACGCATAGATCTTCAACAGGAAGAGCGTATTAAAAGTCATGTTCTCCCAGAGCAGAAGTTTGTGGAGGATGTTCACAGGGATCATCAACACAAAGTAGCACATGGTAATGGATATGATGGTCCAGTTGAAGAAAAAGGCAGTCTGCGCCCGGTCCTGCGGTCGAATCCAAATCCGATAGAGCAAGAGGACGAGAAAAGGTGTGCCTAGCATGGATGCAATAGTTGCTACTGGGTGAAAGGTGCCCAGGAATATCGTGAAGGGTACCATGATAACAGGCAGGAGTTTGTCAGGACGCAGGCGGAGGGCGCCACCGCCCCCATAGCACCAGGGTAGGCGTAGGCGGTCGTTGAGCACGGAAGAGATTCTATCGTAGAGCTCCGGTGAGATGGGTCGACAGGTTATACACCTGATTAATTAAAAGTGGATGAATGGGGGGGGGGGGGGTAGGCAGTTTGTTTTATACGCATATCATTAATTTACTAGTGTAAACAGATTTTTATTCGATATTCAGACATATCCCACTGTTTAATGACAAATTAATGGCTCATTAATATATAGTAAAAATTAATGAATTTGCAAACCTGCGTTGAGAAAACCTTAATTACATTTATAATGAGGTTCAATAGCTATCAGTGTCGAAACAATTAATACCAAATAATCCGGAGGTACAAGTCAATGAACAAGCGGTGGAATGAGAACATTCAAGGTGAATGCAACTAGTAAAGAAATAATACATCATTAACGTGACTGGTATATACATACTATATATATACTGCAAAACAAATAATGAAAAACGTAACTTCATAATGCAAAAAATTGTGTTAAAGAAAAATATCAATCTACGCCAATTTCTACTATACATCAAATGAAAACACTTTAGTTCTGAATAACTATTATTTTCATTTTTGAAATAAAAACAAAATTTTCTTATTACACAATATCATATTTTTTGACTTATGAGTTATATGCTTATAAAATAACTGACTAAAACAATGGTTACAGAGCTGTTAGTAGGCAATAGCCGTCGATGTTACACATAGTATGATTTTAGCTGATACCTATAAAAATAAGTGCAGCTTTTAGTTTCAGTAATTGTTCATAGTATAATATATTACTTAATAACTAGATTATTTGAAGTATACAATTTAACTATCAATAATACGTTGGAATTATATTTTTCTCATATACATATTTATAAAATTCGCAGAGCTTTAAAAAATATTTAAATATTTAATTTTAAAGAAATGATAACTTTGCATTTGAATAAAATCCAATTATGAGACTGAACAAAACACAAAATTTAGACAGTGCTTAGTTTAATATCGTTTAGTAATAATGATGCCATACAAGATAATATTACATAACACTTTCACGAAATCTCCCATGACTTTAAAACAAGTTATAACACTACAAAACATATTTTCCAGTTTTAAACGAATAAGAAAAAAACCATATAAAACTATTTTAACGGTTTGATATCCTTTAGAAATAATGATGTCATACAAGACATTATTACATATTATAACACTTTAATTATATCATCAATGTTTCACAGGATTTTACAATAACACCAGAAAATATCATCACCAGTTTTAAATAAATTTAGTTAGAAATCGTATCCCACAAAATTATATAAGAGCAAAACAATTTACCTGACAAATGTAAATCGTTGGGTGGTAAACAATATAAAAGCAAAACTTTCCCCTTAATACAAACTGTATCAAATAAAATATCATACATGAAATAAAAGTATTTAATATACTGTGATATCAATAATTAATTATCATAGATAGCAACATCAAACGATTTATCTATCTTGTGGAGTAAAGGTGGACATTAGTATAAACATATTAGGGATACAATGATTTTATGCTAACGTTACTTTAGTCGTTAATTAAAATTTGACTTTTACGATGGATTTGGCAGGAAATTTGAACTATCCCACAACTAACATAATTTAGTTGACTGTGTACAAAAATATGTTGACATGGATTTTTTCTACAACACAATTATGATAACTACAGAGTATTTGCTAACCAAATTCTACTTTCCAAATATTATATAGTTGTTTAAGTGTGTAAAATTACTACTTAACAAGCTAAACTATTATATATATATATATAAAAAAGAGTAGACAGTTGAAACATGAACTCATACACTAGTGAAATTTAATAATTTTATTCCAAAGTAACTTATTGGTACATATATTATTTCATAGGTATACACGAGTTTGAGGAATTATGAGTAGGTATTGTATAATGTGCTACGAAACAGAACACGAATTTAGTACTGATAAGAAATCACAAGACGACTAACATATATAGTTGAAAGGTAAGCAAGATATAACACGTAAGCTAAGTAGGTTGGAGAATTGTTTATATTTAAATCTATATGAACAAATATATAACAAATACGGTGAATAGCTCTGACTGCAGTATATTCACGATAATATTATTTATATACGATATTAATATTTGCCTAAAGCTAGTTATGGCAAATATCGCAGTGAGCGACATAAAAAGAATTCAAGCTTTGTGCTAAATACTCTATAACCAATAATTTATATGTCAAAAAATATACCCGGTAAGTCATAGAATACGGCATTAAAACTTTTACACACTCGATAAGTTATAACAAACGATAAAGAATAGCTTGCATGTAACAATGGTAAATTGAAAAATAATTCAAATAATGTAGTATCAGTGTTGGTGCGGCTCAATATGAACAAAAAAACGCAGGTAGGTTAAAATAACGCAGATAACAATTTATTACAAAAAGAGTAGACATATGTAGACACATAAATGAATTATAGTACAATGTAGGTAATAATAGACGTATTCATAGACATTCATACATAATTATTAGGGAAAAATGTGAACAGTAATTACAGGATTGCCACTTCACAATCGGAAAAACTCCAGATGCCATAATTGCGAACGTAGCGAGTCCGGATTTTCCACTTATATGCCCGGAACATGATCTTTTAAGCAAACAAATTCTGTCTTCGGTCATTTTAAATATATGTTTAGAAGTGTCTCTAAATCACCGCCAACTTTAAAAGGCGTATACAAATTTATTGCATTTTGGGAAGAATTAAAAATAAAATAATTTTGATCCAAAATCCGGACATTCCGGATGTCCCGAAAAAATCTGGAAGAATGGCAACCCTGTAATTTTTTTTAAATTTGATTAGCATGTCATTACAATGACATTTAATTACCATTCCTTAAGGAAAAGTATGTAGGTAAATGAAAATATAACAAGTATATTCACACAAAATAGTAAGTGATCACTCCAGTTCATTTCATTTTTAGGACTTTGGCGATTCTAGGAAACAATCTATCTTTTCACTTCTTACGTACAGCATAACTCATTTTCAATGCAAAAAAC
>JAYRBW010026806.1:0-12367 GCA_036023295.1 Invenusta paracnida
GAGATCTATAAGATTAGTCACCTCACCCAGAAGGCTGGGAAATGCGAGAAGATTTGGAAAAAGTTTAAATCCAATGTTAATCAAGTAGTGGGGTAAAAACAACAACAGCAATCCGCAGAAAACATGAGCTGCCAAACTTAAAGACCATGAATAAAATTCCCAGACTCCAATAACATTTTTCATACATTTTCATTTACTGTAGGTACAATGTGTTCCTATCTTTATTTAATTATAAAACTGTTGTGTTTAGTTCGCTGTTTTCAATATTAATATTGTAAAATAAGTGGCGTTTTTTTAATGAGGGCAGTGACAGCTCTGATTATCGATACAATCGTATACTTTTTTGCAAAACAAATTGTTTTAATACTAAATGTAAATAGATGTGTATGTAGCATGTCACTGTCTTCTAGTTTTATTTGTATAATATATAAATATAAAGCACACAACGCTAATAGCTTTCTTCTTTTAATTTTTAATTGTTATTAAGTAAATTATTTACAAAATTTCTAAAAAGTTGAATTTAAAAATCGAACCATGATGACGCAGCAATATGAGGCTATTTTAGACACATAGAGCGCATTTAGTAATGAAATAAATGAAGAGAAAAAAGTTATTGACTACCGCATTAAAAATAAATTTGTATTTCAAAATAATCAAACAATAATGATTAATTTAATATTTTGAATGGGACGTTGCTTTCTTGTATATGTATGAATAAAAATGAAACTTACTTTGCTTTTTCGTTTTAAATTGTCTTTAAATGTACATACCATTAAAATAAATATAACTGTTGTGATAAAAACTATTCGTTAAAAATGAATAAAATTGTTTTTAAATATTCCGCATGCATTTTTGATAAACACCTTATTCATGTGTATACAATGTTTACAGGATGATGACGATGGATCTCTCAATAAGACAGAAGACAATGCAGTTTAAACTAAATCAATACTGCAGTTATGTGCAACTTTTAGTCAAATAGGATGAATGGATACATTTACACAAACTGTATAGTGTTTGCTCCTACGGATAAATTATATTTATATGGTTTGAATACCCTCAATTGTTACTATTCTATAAGTACGAGATTGGCTTAATCATGTCTCCTATATTTAACAATCTATTATAATACTGATTAATTATATATTGTGAATGTCTAATTGAAATATTTTTTAGACATTTTTGTTTGATTCCTTGAATAATTTGTACTGTAACTGCTTCTGATTTGAGCTTATAACTTTTGTTATTATAAATACTGAATTATAGAAGGTTCGAAGTGTTCATAGAACGCAAAATACAAATTAACTTAAATATATTTACGAGTATATATGTATGTCAGTCAATTTATCTTATATATTTTAAATTGCTCTTATGTCTAAAAAGCAGATATAATTAATTTCTTGAAAATAATTTTTAAACAAGTATATGTATGTTTTGTTATATTTTAATTATTTATATCATTCTTTAAATTGTAATAATTTCTCCTTTTTATTGTACTAAAATAAATAATACAACATATATGTATTATTTTTATACATGAAGTATACGCTGACTATATCCATTTGTTTACTTTTATATAGTTTACATCCTATAGTCGCTACCATATAGTAATTACTATCTATTGGTTTATTAATGCTATATATTTACACTTTAAACTTATTTTGATTTTATTGTATTTTACCTGCGTAATGTATGTTACTAAGTATGGTCTAGAGTATTTCATTGTGTTCGTGTGTGTTATTATAGTAGCATATTCATTACGAATTTATCAATTATCTCATTATCATGTCGTTATCTTACTCAAATACAGTCTAATGGGGAAAAAAATAACCTCTGCTTTAATATGTTATTAATCTATTACATGATTTCAGAAAAATTCACCGAATCTGATAAGTTGTTAATTGTGGATTGAAATAATGGAATTTTATTGGAGATATATATTTTATATTTTCAAAGTTAAATAAAATACTTTAATTGCAATATAAATATTTTTTGTTCTGTTTGTTTGTTTCTATCGATATCAGTGTTGTTCTTATAATTTTTATTTATACATTAGCGCAATGTTTATTTATGTGTGAGTTGCCTTTGTCTAGATTTTTCAGCACTTATTAAATTTTCTATTTAAAATAGTGAAATTCATATTTTTTAATCTTATTACACCCGAGAGATTTTAATATTAAAAAGTATTTTATGTGATACTTTTAAATTAGGAATATCACAGCATTTATCGAGTAAAGTGAACACTATGCTAAGTCAATATGATTTGCTTATAATAATTTTTATTTATTTTCAAGAGAATTTTCCAATATATAAAACAATTTAAGTTACGTACTGTAGTAACAGTATATGAAATTGGCCTGACTGATTTAATAAGTTTATAGTCGGTGATACAGCCGAGAAACTAAATATGAACTTTAGTTGATATGATTATTTATCTTCGTAATTTAAAATAACTGCACTTAGAATGGTAGCTTAAATTATTTTTATTTAATGAATTCCGTTATAAAAAACATTTGTTATTTGCGGATCATGTTGCGTCACTTAAATGTTTACCCGCCAATAGTTGTAGTACTAAGTTAGAAACCCTCTCTCGTTATTTAAAATAATAATCGAACGTCATAGTGGCATTCCCGAATGCGTTATCGTTCGAATAAAGCCGAAGTTTGTGTCTGACGTAAGCTTAAGGTAAATGAAGATTCAAAGAAGGATTACAGTGCCAACGGCACTGAGTGCGCTGTTTATAGATAGTTCAGAGAACGTTCTAATATGCATTGTAATGTTTTAAAGGTGCAAATAAAACAAATCTGTAGTAGAAACGAATAGTTTGAAGACTACGAAATTATTTTTCGCATATTACGTAGTCCCTGGAATGGTTGTGCACATAATTATATACCAACATTTATTATAAATTAAATGCAAACAAGGCTTTATCGAACCTCTAGTTTCATGAATCGTAATTAATTACAGTTATTAAATAAAGGGTTAAATGAAAGTTATTTAATAAATTTTACTTTAAATATTTTTTTATAATCAATCATTTCTTATTAAAATAAAACTACTTTTAGTTTAAATATAAAAATATGTGTTAACATCTCATAGACGTTCGTTTTAGAGATATATGCATCTCAAGAATTTATTTATTGATATTTTTATAAAAACTTTATTTTTGGCGAACTTGAAATTACTTTTAATTACAATTAACGAATTAAAAGATTTAGTTGTCGAATTACCTATAATAAATTTATTGACCAGCTGTTGGGTGACGGTCATTGTAGTTATTGTAGCACATTTTTATTATACAAATGTTTATAGTAATTTTAATTGTTTTTAAGGAGCGAACTATTTAGATTATATTATACTATATGAAATAAGACGCCAGTCATAACAGTATGGCTTAATTAAACATCGAAACGAGACTTGTGCAGAGTGCAAACATTTTCACCCACAAAATATAAAGGGGTCAATCAAAGCCAAACCGAATGGGAGCCAACCTAAATCATCTTTCCGAGCGTCGCAAAATTGTATTGTCTTGAAATTTTTGTGCAGTGATCGGTTGTTTGATAGTTTCTCCGTCGAAGTGGGAAATCTTGTCGTGGGAGTAGATTTAGTTTCAGTTCCTGTAGATTGGATTTCATCGTTCGTGTGCGGCACTTGGTCAAGTGGTTGAAATAAGTAGTCATCATTTCCTTTGGGCGCTAAATCTTTAATCGAAACTGTGCTTTCTCGACCATCTTAATGTTGAATCAATGCACATTGGGGATTAGTTTTCAACAACTCCACATCATCAACGATCTTGCTTTGAATATCCGACGTGTCTCTTCAGAAGAACTTGTAGAATCGATGAATCAGCTAGGCACAGCATAACCAGATGAATATCTTCTTTGATACTTGAACATACGTTCATGGGGAGTAGTATTGGTCGCTGTACAAAGGAGGGAACGATCTTGTGCGTAATGCATCGGGAAGTATAGTTTCCTACTTGGAATGATGCATCTTCCTGCATTTTAGCGTCATTTTGATAGTTTTCTAAATGATACCATTATACCTTTCTCATTGACTATTACCTGTTGGATTCTAAGGTGTAGTGCGACTCGAATGTAGAAATTCAATTAGTTCAGTTGACATGAACTGGGTTCCTCTGTCGGAGTGTATATAGACTGGCATTCCAAAAGTAGAAAATAATTGGCAGAGGCAATTAATTACAGTCGTAGTGATCATATCTTTACAAGCGTAGGCAAATGGAAATCTGGAGAGCTCCTCAATGATGGTGAGCATGTACATGTTGTTATTCGAACTTGGTAATGGACCTTTGAAGTCTATGTTTAGCCTTTCAAGTGGTTGGGTCGCTTTGATCAGATAAGAAATTTGAGATTTGTGAAAACGCAGTTTGAATTCAGCGCAAGTTGTACAGTGTTAGAAGTCCTTTTTCGGATATCTTCAATTGAATGCAGAATATTTTTTATTTTAACAAAATGAGCCAATCTACTAACGCCCGGGTGGCAGAGGTCTTTGTATAATTGTTTTTAATCATTGCTTGTAAAGCTGTACAAGTTCTTGATAATGTATCTGTAGGTATGTTTTCCTTTTCAGGACAGTAGATTATGTCGAAATAAGAACTTGTGAGTCCCAATCTCCATCGGGTTTTATTGTCATTCTTTATTTTTCCACATTTTGTATTTGAACATGAAGGAAACAGTTTTCTGATCAGTGATTACTCTGAAGTGCCTTCCAATTAAGTAGGTAATGACATCACTTACGTAAAGATTCGACAATAGCGTGCGCTTCTTTTTCTATTATAGCTAAATATTTATTTTCACTTGCGGTCAGTGTACGAGAGAAAAAGGCAACAGGCCGACCACATTGATTCAATGTATCTACGATATAGCGAAGTCAGATGCGTCTGTTTCTACGTCAAAAGGAACTCGTTCATCGATCGATGTTAAGAATGACTACAATTTCTTCTTTTAGAAGATTGAAAGACTGTCTGACATCGTTGTTCAGAGGAAACGTTGACTCAATCAGAGGTTGTATTTTCTGGGAAACAAGAATCCATTTTGAGTAGTAAGAGAAAAGGCTTGTTGTGCGGCGTAATGCAGAGGCTGTTTTGTCCGTATTGGAAGATCTCTAAAAGGCTGTAAACGTTCTGGGTCTAGTTTTAGAGTACCATTAGAGATAGTATATCCAAGGATTTGGATGGAGGTTTGAGATAATAAACTTTTGTCATGGTTGAAAGTATTTCAACTTTGCTGCTGTTCAAGAAATAGATTATTATTGTGTTCTTCTTGGTTCACTTCACAAACCAATATATTATCGGCGAACGTGTATTTTACTTCATTCTTGCTTATAACCTCGCTAGAAACATGCTACTCTATTTGTAACTCCAAAGGGTAATTTTATTGCTATTTGTTTAATAAATTTAAATAAGACACCAGTCATAAAAGTATGGCTTTATCAAACATCGAAACGAGACGCAGAGTGAATTATTAGATAGTAAATACAAGCATTATATAGAATAAGTTAGTAATTAGTCGATATATAGTTAATCCAATTTAGAGATTAGATAATATTATAACACTAATTAAATAGCGAGACACGTATTATAACACTATACCTATAAAGACTAGATTCTATCAAAATATTCCTATACTTATAACATGTATCCGTTTTCTTAAAAAATTGGAATAATTCTTTAGTTTTAGAATTTAACTAAGTTTTTTTATAGATTATCATAAATTGAATTATAAATAAAAATATTATACATACGTTCCCACAGATATGGACGACCATGATAAAGTTAATTAATTATAATGCTACCGGTGCGTCTATTGATTACAAGTGTTGAGTAATTATCTGTTGGTAAAGCAAAGTTTAATTAAAAGTATATAATCGTTCTGGAATGGCCATTTCTTACGTTTGAATTTGATTAATAAGTTTGAATCTTGAATAATAAATAATTTGTGAAAAGATTCAGAAAGGGTCCAGCTTTGAATAGGACTGAGACGAGTGACAAAGCGATTTTTAGTATTCTTGGGGTAAACCCAGTGGCCGCAGTAATTGTCTGAATTTTGAAGCGAAACCAGCGTGCAGACAAGTTGGAGCAGTGAAACCCTGTCTTTAGTAAGTAGCATTGATCATAAAATTACTAATCAAATATTGAGGTTAATCACATAAATTAAATCGTAGCCAATAGCTACGAGATTTTGTAATTGATAACGGATTAATATGATAATTAATAAACTATACTAATAATTATTTTGTTTTCACTGCCTTATTATTGTTAGAGAAATTATTGTAAGATTTTAGAGATATTGTTATTATAATTTAGTTAGTATAATTTAATTATTATATTTAATAACTGAGTAAACAACCGATTAGATAACACATGTATTATACATAATATATGAATAATTCTATTTTCAACAAGTATGAATATACCGTAATAAAAAGATACATTTGGCTTTATTACAAACTGCAGAAGCCTTATTCAAAGTGAAAACATATATTTTTTAAATAAATAATATTTACAAAACCAAATATACTTATACAGCACGTGAATATAAAATGAAAAACAATTATTTTGGAACAAAATTTGGCCATGATTAGTGAATACAGCAGATTAAGAAGAAAAATACGACCACACAGTTTCAAAACAATATGAGTGATATGCGTGCCACGTGTAATACGGTAGAATATTTTATGCATGAGAATTTACTTTCCATTGCAAAAGACACAGAGGAAAAAAAATACATTCATAAATAATATTGTTACGAAATAAAATGTGACAAGGTCTGATTAGTCCTGATAAACACCAAAAATAGTAGCCACTGCGTAAAGAGAGTTATTTCTAAACTCGTAGCTGGCATATGAGTCGATCTGAGGATCCCAAAGACATCGACTGGCTACACTGAAACCCTGGTCGTTCAGCATTCCAATTGTGATGACAGCGACTACCTTGTATCGCATCACCTTGAGTTCTTTCACACGATTGCGAACAACCTAAAAGATAACAATTGTTTTACAATATTACTGATTTCCTTGCAAGTAGTAATCAACAAAAAAGTTCTAAATTAAAATCTAATTTTAGTGTATCTCTGTTATATTACCTGTCTTTTTAGTTTGTATAGTCAAATCGTAGGTTAAATGTTAATAATGGTAATTTATTGCATATTAATATTTAAACAATAATATTCAAATATAATTCAATTGCAATTATTTATTTTATTTTATTTCCCCTCCAACTTAAAGTTATAAAATGTATGGGTCGATTGCATAAAGCGGTATTAGCTTACTCGAGAAAAGTAGTAACTCGAGAAAAATCAATAGATTTAGTCCACACAGATAGCATAAATCTATTGATTTTCCTAGAGTTACTACTGGTAGTAAGTTAATATTGTTTTATGCAATCGACCCTATGTGTGTACAGGTAGAATAAAATAGAAAAAATAGAAATGTAATTAGATAAATTATGGACAACAATTAAAAAGACAAATAAATCTGAACTGTAACTGGCAACAATGAATGTAATATTAGAAACTCTGTTAAATTGAATTAAAACATTACCATATCACCTTAATATCTTTTCCTGCTGGCAAAAATTAATTGTAGATGAAATTATTTTAAATATCAACTGAGCATAGAAAAAGATTCTATAACACGAGTATTACATTGCAAGCTAAATTATGTAAACTATTTATTAAAGCCTAGCAGCACACACTTTAATGTTAATAAACAATCATGAACATACAAATAATCTGCGCACATAATCTCAATATATTACTGTGTGTATATGTCATTTGAGCATTCTATATAGCAATAATTGTATGCAGACTATCTCAGTATGTTTCCGTTTCCCTTCTTTTTAATAAATTAGTGATTTGGATTTTTAAAATTAACGCATTTAAATATAACGGGTATCCATTTCATCTAAATTCTAAATAATGGGTGTTTCTAGTTTACATCAAAGTTTCATATGATAATTGCACAAATCTTATAAAATTGTGAATGTATCACTTCTAAATGTATTTATCTCATTTATTAATTATTCAATTTAAAATATATTCGCAATACATAATAAAGTTGTAAATTAAGTACTTTATTATTATTATTATAGTAACAAGAAAAGAAGAATGCTCGTCCATACCTCAGCTATAGTCTTAGACATTTCCCTGCATAGTTCTGGTTCATAGCGCTCCTCGGCAAGATAGCTGTCGACAACATCTTTTAGAACCTGCTCGATTTTGGTAACAGGGAAGCGGGAGGAGGGTCCTAGTTGGTAGGTGTTCTCCAGGCGAATCGAAGGTTTCGAGGGCTCCGGGTCATCCGCGTGAGATACTGAGCTTATCGATCTAGACAAATATAGATTGCAATATGTATAAACATACTTACTAGAAACGTTTTGTAAAGTGTATACATATATAAACAATATAAAATTCAATCGATTATAAAATATCAAGTTGTTTGATTTGAAACTCGGGTAAAAAATTGATATTATAAAATTGTTATTTGCTATTTTATTAAATAGAAAGTATTTGTTTATTTGACAAATTCAGACAGCATTAAAAAACGTTGGACCTACCTTAAATATATCGTAAATTTATCTGACTGACTGATCATAAGTATCAGAGAAAATGCATATAAGCAAAAATGATTTAAATGTTTAAAAATGGATAAATATCTATATAAACAGATGAAGCAAATTAAATAGACAAATGAAAAACAAATAGACATGATTAACTGAATAATAAAAATATTTTCTTTAGCTGCAAGTACTAATAATAACGTATTCATAAATTCAACACCCTATTTTTTTATTAACACAGAAAAGAAAAAATATCAATTTAAATAGTTATTTTAACATATGCACATAAACACACACTAAATTAATATTATCCTGGTATATTTTATACAAAACAATTTCTCTGAAAAAATTTAACAAGTAGAAATGAATGGAACAGTTGAATAATACAATATAATAGGTACTACTTAAATAATAAATCTACGATTAAAGAATGTCGTATTACTTACATTACAGTATTAATATACAAAAATATCAACTGAAAATAGTAAGTTCTTGTGCATCTTAAGTAAATATTTCAAATTTCATAAACATGCAATTATAGTGAAACGGACCAAGTGCAGTGAAAATGTTTTTGCCAGTGTTTGTGTGAAGCTATTGTATAATGTCACTACAATATTATGTAAGTATGTATGTATTATAAAAAAGGAAGCTTCCCAAATGGAAATTTATATTAATTCAACTAAAGTGATATTTGATCTAACGAATCGTGAAATGTCGAAACGTCTTACCGCTTTCTATTGATAAGGGCAACTTCATCCTCGGGCCTATATAAATGTACAAGTGTGTCAAAATAAATAATTTTATGGAGAGCAATTTTTTTTACTAAAGTGAAAAGAAAGTCTGAAGTATCGCATAATATACAGACTAAGAAGTAAACGTCTTCAGAAGAATATGCAAGTCAGTAGATATAAAAATGTTTACCCGCCAGTAATAAGTATATTAGTTGATTGATTAAACTCACCTAAATCGTCGATACCAAAGAGAGGACCGTCTCTGCAAAGAAGACTGACTAACAGATCTTGTAAGTTGATGCTTCATGTTTGGACCTAGTTGAAGACTTACTTGTAAGGCAGATTGACTAATTGATCTACTAAATCGGGTTTGTTGTATACTACGCAGATCTGTTTTAACTTTTTCAGAAATATTTAAAGAAAATTGCATTTTTATTTCCTGTATCAAATTATTGGTCGACTTCTAGTTATGTTACGATGTAAAACGATATAGAAGTAAATAGTATAATAAACCATTAGAAAGAATCCAGAGTATAACTAGATAAAATAAAGTCAAGTATTCAGAACATCTCATTATAAGCTTATATTTAGAGTAAAAGTTACGTAATGTCTTAATTGAAAATTCTTTAATCCTCTATGTGTGAAGTCGGTAATTATAGTTGCCAATTCTTAGTAAAGATAGTACCTGAACATCGTAATTAATTTTTCAGTTGTTAAGTATGGAATGTTATAAAGCTTAAGAAATCTTTCAATACACCTATAATGACAATGTATTCAATAATTTATCATTTATTTAAAAAAAAATCAAATTAATAAATTAATATAGTAAAATAATATATAATTACCACCATCATTAAAAATGTAAACTATTAATTAAAATATTTTCGGCAGCTTAGCTATGTTTCTAAGCTTGTGCAACATAAGTTATATGTTAAGAATGTAGAAGATGTAATGTTTAATATCAGTTTGAGAACATTATATTTCTAGTTAGAATTTATTTTATTATTTTAAATAAAAATATGTTGGAATTATAGAATCTGAAATAATGCTGTTAAAAAGTTTTGATTTTGAACTTACGGCATTCCTTTTATAGTGGCATGTTTATTTCCTGAAAGTCCTAAAGATGTTGCACTTCCTTGTTTCTTCAACAGTCGGGCTGCCCGATCTTTGGCTAAATCGTTGCTCATTTTAGCTTTTCAGGGTTTCACTAAAAAGTTTAGTAGATATATGTATTTTTTTTAGTAATCTATTTATTAATAATGTGTAATTTATTTTTAAAATTTGTATTATAATAAAAATATAAATAGTATTTTAATTTAGTGTATACCATGTCAATTACATCCATCTTTCTTATTTTAAAATCCTGTAAATTTAATAAGATAATGATATAAGTAAGATATTAGTGAATACCTTTTTAATTAAAATAAACTTATTATTAATATTAAATATTATTTAATTAATTTGTAGCTAATCATTTCTCTATATTGCTTATCATCTGGAAATGCTAAAGTGAATATGTGCAAAATTACCTTCTGCTAGTAATTTATCAAATTATACATATACAATATATTTATAGTATTATTTAGTATTCAGCAATCTAGTTGGTGGTTTCATGATTTGTAGTTGTTATTAATATAACATGATGACAGCTTGGGGTGTGTCATAATAGATTTTATATTGATTTAGTGTTATAAATGATGTTTGGCAATTAGCTGCCAACCATGATAAAAATTAGAAAACCCTATTAATTATAATTATATACCATTAGGATTGTTTAAAGTAAAAAACAATAACAATAGAATTTTATATACTGATAACATAAATAATTTGAATTTTTATATTAATGAAATAAATTTAACAATTCAAAAAAATTTAAATCAAGTAATCAGACCTGATAATAGTGACTTTTGACTTGTTGTGTTATAACCTATTTGTCTTAAATAAAACATTATAATTATATGTCATAATATAAATACTAATTTAGTGTCTACCATATCATATCTTTTGTATATAACCAAATTTATTAAATATTATACTTATAGTAATGGCTATATGTCAAAATATTTCTGAGTCAAAACATATCTTAAACAAATAAAAACTACAAATGATATGTTTTAAATACGTTTTAGAATATGTAGTTCAATCAATCATATAATATTCATGTTTGTATTTGTATAAATTTAGCTATTTGTTTTAAGCCAGATATATTAAAAATTAAATATGTTTTGACTTATTATCATAATAATTTGTAATAATAAATAAATAAATTTGTAAAATAATTTGTTATATAATAAAAAATTAAATTTAAATGTGTAATCTTTATTTATTTAAACACATCAATATGTAATACTGTAGTAGTGTCAATGTGGACAATAGTAAGTGAATTTGGATGGTTTACAAATCATTCAGACAGTAAGCAAATGGTTTAACTAGTTGTGCCCAGGGTGGCAAGACTGTCTTACCATGAGCATTTGTACTCCCAGCACTGGGGTGGCAAGACTGTCTTGCCATAGCAATTTCATTACTTTTTTATCTTGTATTTATATTGCATTTATTCTTAGATCTTAGTATATCTGAATTTGGTAGTATTTTTAGAATATGTTGGAGTATTTTTATTTCGTGAATTTTTTCTTTTATTTTGATTGTATTTTTTTGTAATAATCCATATGCTTAACTTGCTGGATTGATCTTTTTCTGTCGGATGATCTGTGGCATCATTTGCTAAACTGTTAGATACCTATATTTAGATTTATGTGAGATAAAGGAGACTGGTTCGTACTAAGCTTATACATTGGGCATTAGTCAAGTTACTGCCTTGGAGAATGCTTTCACATTGCACACAATTGATTTGTTTTTGTTTCTATGTTGGACATTCAATTGACATTACATTCTGTATATTGCTTTGTATATAATATAATATTTTATAATTGAACTCAACTGGATAACCAATTTTTTTGGATATTACAATCATAATTATAGAGCTAGCATATTATACTATAAATATATAAATGCAGATTTTTATGAATTTTATAATATGACAAACAAATTTTGGGAATTA
>JAYRBW010026817.1:0-12367 GCA_036023295.1 Invenusta paracnida
AGTTAATAAAAATACACAGATTATATTGTGTGGGAGTTTGCTTTCATATTGAGTCCGCTTACTTATTGACTCCCCCTCGTATGTGTATATTATATTTATCAATTAACAATATATATACCAACACCAAGAAGGTAATTAACTAGAGACATGGCACAGAATTCGTTGTAAATTTGATAAAACTAATAATTGATTATAAATTGAATAATTTTCAAATGTAATGTTTAAAAAATATTGATTAATCGTCATGATTAACCTATGATGCCATGACGGGCATGGCATCATAGGTATATTTTTGACTGGTAAGAATATGTATATTATAAAGAATTCAACAATACATATTACGACTGGGTGTATTTCTTCTCTTTCAAGCTAATACTAAGCATCTTGCACCATGCCCATATCTCAAATGATTTGATCTTCGTTTTATCCTCTTGCGTGAGCTTCCTGCATTCACAGCCGTATTTAGCTATGGAAAACACCAGATAATTCATAAATCGAATATTTGTTCTATACGACAGATCGTGTGGTTACTCTAGATCATGCGAAGACTGATCTGGTTGTTTACGCCATTCCTATTATTCTCCGTCCCTATCTCTTTTGAAGAACCACTCTTATTTGTAGCAAAGATGACAAGAAAGTTGAAGTTTTGAGCAACCTCAATGTCTTCGACGTTTGCAGGGAACTTTTCTTCCTTGCCTTCATTACCACAATCATGATTTTGGTCTTTTTGACATTTAGGTAGAGTTAAAAATGTTCACTTGCAATTCGTACTCGTTCGATGAGGTTGATATTTTCTTCGTTTGATACGCTATCAGTGAGGTATCATCTGCATATCGGAGACTCGACACTTTCCGTCCACTGACATTCACGCCCTCAGCAAACCCTTCCAGGGTAACTCGCATGATTTGTTTTGTGTATGTGTTAAAACAGTAGGGCGAGGCGATGTACTTTTGCCGAACACCTTGGATAATACTGAACCAGTCACTGTCGCCTGCAGATGTCAGTACTGTTGATGTTTGGTTTGTGTAGAGAGACGAAAAAATGTCAAATATGGAACTTGAGAAGCTCGAATCAATTCCACGTGGATTTCATCATAGCTTGATAATTTCCAAGATTTCATCTTTCCAATGACTTTCTGAACTTCGGCTCGTTGCATTTCAGGTTCATCATCAAGTTACTAAGATCAGTTTTCATATTTGGGGCTCTTTGTTTTTGAACAGCTTCATGTAGTATTCCTGCCACTTCGCTTTGATGTTGACACCCTCCGTCAGAATTGCAGCTTTAATCACTGCAACCCTGCTGATAGTCTTCTGGTCATCTAATTCTTGACGATAACAAACAGACCCTTCGTATTGTTCCACAAGGGACTCTGCTCCAGCTGTCCACACTCGTAGTTCATAAGCTGTTCCCTGTCAACTCGTAAATGTATTTCAATCTCTTTATTCATGCATGGTCTTACCAGTTGCTTGCAATTCTTTCCGTTTGTCGGCTAGCACAACGTCTCAATTGTTATTAATTTCGATTTTCTGTCTGATCGTCGTATTTTTCAAGTGTGACTTCAAGTGACAAATTGGATATTTTATCTCGACCCATATTTCATTCGTCATATTTTTATGACTTCATTAATATAAATAAAAATGAAAGATGCTATTGTTCTATCATTGTTTTAATATATGTATATAAATGACAATTTAATTATATTATCTCAAACATTTATTTAATATTTTCAACGAAAGTTGTATTTATGGAGATAAGGTAGTTAAAATATGTTAAACATACTTTAAATAAAAAATTAAGATAACTTACAGTAACTGTACTCTGGAAAAGAAATGTTAACATTATGAAACGCAATTGTTTATAAATTAAAAATTAATGCTACAGATGATAAAATTTATTCATTTCAGATGATATAAATTAAATTAGTTAAATAAGGAAAAGTAGTAGGATAAGGTAATTACTTCTGGCGCTTGACTCAATACAACAAATGAATATAAAAAATATATATATATATATTTTTGGATTAATAAAATTAGCAATAAACATTGGAATTGATGCAAGAACATAGTGATTAAAAATTATAATATATCTAAAAAATAAATATTAATTGTATATTCTACGATTAAAATAATTGATTATAGTAAAGGATACCTTTGGCACACGCCCATGAGCTAAGTTCACCTACTCAACTGGTTTAGTCTACGATTAAGAAGAAGAAGAAATAGTTTATTATTGTCAAATGACATTAAAGCATTTGTACAATTAATGCAATTTGTCAAATAATTGCATAATGTAAAAGCTACCTATGGCACATGCACAGGAACATAGTTCCCTCGGTATATGATCATAATAAAATATTCAGATATTTCAAAGTGCAGAGATGAGGTAAATCCAAGAAATCGACAGTTCTTACTAAGGGACGAATGAACATTGGAATGAACATTTTGTAATTATCCCTGCCTAATAAAATGTACAGCTGTATTTCTTATCTCGTTTGTAACAAATATTTAAATTATGACTCCAGTATATAGAATATGTGTTGATATGATTATAAGTTTAACTTTCTATGTTGTCTTTAAAACTCATAAACTATGCGAAATAATTTTATCGACACTATTCTATATAAGCCGCGTATAAGATAAACAAAAAGCCAATTTAAATTTAAATTTAACAAAAAATGTGTGTATTTATGAGTTTACAATTAATTAAAGAAGCTACTTAGTATCGCTGGTAAATCGATTTAAAATAAACAAATTCAATCCAATTAAACATATATTTATCATAATCATATATTCATCATGTAGTGTTTATTCATTTATTATCCTACAAATAAAATATTAAGTTTGACTTCTTTTTATTGTTTTTAAAACTCACAAAATATGCGAAATAATTTTATCAACACTATTGTAAGCCGCGGAAATCTTCAGATAGTTCAAAGTGCACAATTGCAGAGCGTATAGATTACTGAAATAATTTGGACATTTTTTGGTATACGAGACCTAATCTTGAGTTCTATTCCACTCCCATTGGTACATTGCTTGTAAATATGATTAAATATGATCGTGCATATAATCCCTTTATGCTCATGGTCTCTCTGTGCTTGGATGTGCACCAGCTCTCTCATGTGTTCGAGTCATTTATGCTGTAACTAATATGTATTGAATAAACAGAGATGAACATACAGAAAATTATAAATTTGAATTACATAAGAAATAGTCAATTGGATTAACGACAATTAGGTATAAGTAGGACATAGGAATAGAAAAAGAAGTACATTGAATCAACCATAGAAATATGTAGATAAAATTAAGTAGTTATTTAGTTATTCAATCTCTAGGGAATCAACATTACATGAAAAAACCAATACAGCATAAACTGTTAGAAAAACACTATATTATAGAATAGCAGAATCCATATAATGACTAAATAACTAAGACAAAATGACCCAGTACTAAAAGCTAAATTTATTAAAATATTTTCGTTAGCTTCCCATATAAGCGGCTTCAATTATACGACTAGTTTCAAGGTTAGAATTATGATAAATCAGTTTAGACGAATTAAAATCAGTTATTTTTCTTTTGTCGACAGATTTTAAAAACAAATTTTAGGTTTTGCTTCTGACAATCCGCTCTCCGGTCCTTGCCAATTTATTTCTAGAATATGTTGAAAGCGCACTCATTCCTAAGTTATCTGCTGTGTAACCTTCCTTTTAGGTTAGATATGTCGATAGCACAATGTTCAGTCTTCGTTCTGCGTAAATTCATTTCTCGCCTTTCTCAATTCTTTGAACTTGATTAAAATGTTCTCATAAATGGGAAAATATTAATTCTATTACTTTTCTTGATGTTCTTATTAACAGCTCCGCTAATAACCTTCTTTTTAAAGTCTTTTGTGAATAGACTCATTCAAGCTTTTATCTTTATTTTGTCGTTTCATTCTGTTAACATTAAAATCATGGGGTCCAAGTCTCATTCTTAGAGCTCTTCTTCATGTAATCGTGAAAACCTTGATAAAAAATTAAATGCCTATGATTTCTCCTCTCTTGAGAAACTCGCCTCTTTAAAATATATTCTTTATGAAGTGCACTCTCGTGCCAAGAGTTCGTTATATATTTCTAGGATGACTCCGAAATTTGAAATTAAAATGAAATTGTTTCTTTCGCTCCCTCCCTGTTTTCACTTGTAATAGACACCTTTTAAAACCGCTTAATTTTGGATTCATTTTTAAATACCCTAATCACAGAGTAAAAATAAACTTAAATCTAACTTGGTCTCCAACTCCAGCATTGAATTTCCAAATTATGCTTGCGTTTATCGTATAAATTATAAAAATTGACTAAAGTATATTTTGGTGAAACCGGTCGTAATATTTCCAACCACATTAAAGAACTGCTATCATTAATTGTAATAATGTTAATAATGGTCTTTTTTACGCGCATTAAATTGCATTCAATGTTTTTCTAACAGATTATGCTGCATATAGTTTTTTTGTTATATAATGTTGATTTAATATCAATGTACTTCTTTTTCCATTCCTATGTCCTGCATATAATTTTCGTTAATCAAATTGGCTATTTCTTACACAATTCAGACTTTCTGTATATATAGTCAACTCTGTATATTTCATTTAGACGATGCGGAAGCAACGTCAAGTCAAAAACAAGAGCGTCAGTAATTAGCTTGAGAGATGCTAACAGCTCTAGTCATTAATGCTAAGGAGAATAGACCCATTTTTTACCGCTAATAAATCGGGCTAGAATGCATTATAAAGCTTATTTTTGGTATCAGCGTAATCACCAAGCGCAAAGGAACAAAATGCACTTAATATGAACTTTAGAAAATGTTTCTAGATACTTTTTTGAAAGGTTTCAATTTTGATGAAAAATTGTTTGTTCTTCTTATTATTACCTATCTAAACAAAAACGACAGCATCGCAAAAGTGAAAGCCCAGAAACGAGCTCCTCAAAAGAAAAACATTGAAATAATATTGATAATAGGAAGTAAAGCAATTAAGGAAATTGATATAAAAAAGACGCCAAGATTTAAAAAACAAAATGTTAAAATGATTTTGATGAAACATAGTACAGCCATTGAAGAAATTAATATAAACATGGTGCCTAGATATAATTGTTACATTACTTTCTGTTCAAAATACATAAACGTAAAATCAATATGGAACATAGATATATGTCTTAACTGTATTATTCATCAAAATGTAACAACAAAAATTCTGAAAAATCTCGTGGCAATGGTATAAATTTTATTGTTTTATATTTGTTATAAAACTTGCCTTACTTAAAAACAACCACTTTTACGTTCATATTGGTTTCATTGCTTTTGTAAAAATGTTCCATTGCCAAGAATAGGTATTTCATAATTTATTTATTTCGACTATTTCATAATAAATTTATATAATTTATATAAGTTTATATAAATTTCTTGGATGGCTGTACTATGTTTCATCAAAATCATTTTAACATTTTGTTTTTTAAATGTTGGCGTTCTTTTTATATCAATTTTGTAATGGCTGTACTTCCTATTATCAACATTTTTGTTTAGATATTAGTTAGTCAAAGTCTAGCAATTTATATAATATTATTGAATTTCATATATTGCTAATTTAATGTGTGTGTTTCCTTCTTGTTTCCTTAATGAATGATCTTTTCATTGGATATTTTTACGTAATTCCAATTATTTGTATTATTGAAGTATTATTTACTATTTTAATAATGGTCTCTAGGTAAGACTAAAACTTTATTTTTTTAATTAAATCTTTTTTTCATATGGTGGGTTTTCATTATTATTTATTGTTCAGCGATTTGGCTGCTTCCTTTTACCATCATTTACATATATATTATTTAATTAAAATGTTAACTTTAGTATTGAACAGAAAATTTGTACATAATTTTAAATTACTTAGTATTTTATCAATTAAAATAATTATTACATTAATTGAATGATTAGTAATATATTTGGAATTTAAATCAATTTTATTTATAAATGAGTATATTAATGTTTATTAATTTAAAAAACGCTAGAATTCTATTTGATGAATTATTGGTCGAATTCAGTGTTAACTACCTTTACAACACAACTGTCTGCTATAATGTATTAATTTGTATATCTTATTATAATATGTCATAGAATTTGATACACAGTCAGTACCATAGAGTACTGTAGAAAATTACATTCAGATTACTCATAAAAAAGTACTTACGTATAGGGCCAATGAGAAAATAGTAATATACCAAAAACATTGGCAAAAATAGAACAAACATTGTTTATAAAAAATGTAAAGCACACGTATATATTTTTAAATAATGACAGTAAAGCTTCAGAACATATTATTCGTTTGAATAATTTTTTTAAAGTCATACAGATAGATATTTGTGCAAAATTATTGCTTAGCTGCAAATTGATTTTAATTGCATTTATTTTCAAATAATTTATCTTCTAAAATTTAAGATTAAACGATTAAAGATTAAAGATTAATTTATTAAACGATGTCCGTATCGACAATTCACGAGTAAGAAAGTCACCCATATTGCTTGAATGGTGCTCTGTATCTTTCAAGCAACCCTTCCAGCTAACATTCAGCCCACCGACGCGAGAGTTCAACAGAAACTGTGCTGGTCAAGACTTAATGCAATTGCACATATTAGTGATCCAATCCACTCTCGATATGCCAGTAACAGCACCTTTCTTAAACGCCTCGTCTATTGTTTTAAATTTAAGTGTTTCCTGATCGATTTGTTTTACATCCTACCTATGTGATCGAACTAGCCACTGAGATGAGTGTTCAAAGATACAATTTCATCCTGCTATCCTATCGAGTACCTATATTATATTATTATTATTTTCATTTCTTTCTTTAATACTATATTACCGGATACGTGAAACACACCAATAAATATTCCTACTATATATATAGGATCTGTTTTAACCATAGAAATTAATCAACATATAGAATGGCAATCTAAAATATTTCCATTGTAAATTTTCTGAATGTTGAGTTTGTGGTCAACATATTATTTAAAAAAAATTAAGTGCATATGTGCCAACTCATTTATATATTAACGAAGACAAATATATCGATATTTTATTTTTATAAGTCTTTTATTTTGTAGTAAATAATGATTTATAAAGGATCTATATTTCTTACCACAAACTTACTGCTTCAAATTGTTATGCCATTTGTTCACATAGCCAATCCATATAGAGTATTGATAGATAGAGTTTCAACCATAGATATAGATTAACTATAATATTCAAATATATTTAAAGTATATTTATATCTATGGTCTCAACTCTAATGATATTTATTTCAATGATACTACTATTTCGACAACTAAGATTATATAGTAATGATTGTACAAAGAGTGTTCACTCTTATCGATTTCATAAACATTGCGCTGGAAATTTTGTGAATAAAAATATTTTTATTTTAATAAATTTGATGTAAATTGGTAAAGAAAAAGTAGCATTAAATATTTTGATTAAATTAATGTTAAGAACAAATATATATTCATTCAATTTTAACATGTAACGTAAGTTATCTATAATAATTTTTTTATTGCCTGTATATCTCAAACTAATTTACTACATATACGATTTAACTGCTCATAGTTTTAAAAAATATTTGCATAAGCTTTCACGTAAGTAAATAATATTATTGAACTGAAGGCATAATTAATAAGAGTGAACACTCCTTTATAATCACGCTATGCCTAGAATAATCCTTAAACAATTAATACCTAAAAATCAGCATAGGTACTTAATAAAACAATCGTTGGTATAAATGTAATTATCAGACAGAGTAGGTACTTTATGATAATTCGAAAATAGCCAAAAGAGTACTCATAAATCTTGAAAATGATTTATAAGTAATATTTTATACTACTTTATAGATGAAGCTGAGATCTGAAGAAGATCTGATATCAGTGGTGAGGGCCTTTTTCGACGCTCATAAAAACAAGTCACCGTCTAGTAACCTAAATAAACACAATTTTGTGACCTTACAACAAATTTGCATACTTGAATACAGATATTTATTCGATGGCAAGGTGATGAAACAAGTGATCAGAGTTGCTATGGGCAATTGCGCTGCTCCACCTTTAGCAATTAAATTCATGGACTATATCGAGAGACAGATTATCGCGAACCAACCATCAATAGTCTTCTGGAAACGCTATATCGACAAATTATTTTTCATCTGCACTACTGATAGTAGTAATATTCTGGATGCAGCAAATTCTATTCATCCCCGAATCAAGTTCACTCTAGAAAACCCACTCAACAATCATATCCCACTCCTGGATTCTCTAGTTTACATTGTCGATGGCAGCGCTAAGTTTAAGCTGTTTATTAAACCTACGCATAACGGTACCTGTCTTCCATCTAACTTGTGGGTTCATAACTCTCGTAAGAAATCCTTGATTATTTCAGAAACTCTTCGCGAAGAAAGATTGCTTCCCATGCATGAACAAAGAAAACCAGTCTTATGAGCTCTTGATAATAGACTGAGAAACAAAGGCAGTGACGATACTATTCAAAAGACGAGGAGAGCGATTATAAGCATGTGCTTTTTGAGATATTACATTTTTTAAGTCGGCCTCAAATAGTTGGCTATTTTTGTAATAAGCGATATATAAATTATTAAAACCATTAATTAATATGAAAATATTTCACATATTTAAAAAATAGTTTTAATATATAACATTTTGAAATTAGCTTAAGTTAATTTTCGATAGTAAAATGAGAGTCACACGGATAACAGTGTACATTACTTATGTACACATTCACATTTTGTTATGTTACGTTATGTTACAAGATGATTTGTTCAGATATTTTATATGAAATATTTCACATTAATAAATATGTTGTTAAGCAAGGTGTTTTTTATGTAGAAGGACCTATATTAAAATAGGCTCGCGTACGAGATAGAATGTACCTATTATAATATTTAAAAGAAATACTATCACGTCAGCTCATTACTGCACGGAACGATCACTACCACCGCGTTGCCAACTTCTCTTCCATTCCCAGCTACTGATGATAACCGTGACAATCTGGAGCAATGGTTACTTGATTTTTACAAGAGCAGTACATTCAACGTCTGCGAACATCAGCCCTTGCCACTTATTGAAGGCCCACCTCTCGCCTTGCTGGTCGACCCCAGTGCCACGCCAAAAGCTGTTCACACACCCGTGCCCGTGCCCCTACATTGGCAGACCCAATTCAAAGCAGACATTAATCGTGATGTCCGATTGGGCGTTCTGGAACCTGTGCCAATTGCAGAATCCGTGACATGGTGCAGTCAAATGGTTGTTTGCGCTAAGAAGGATGGGACACCACGGCGGGCTGTTGACTTCCAACCACTGAATGCCCACTGCTCACGTGAAACACATCACACCCAGTCAGCTTTCCATCAAGCTACCGCTGTGCCGCATAACACTAAAAAGACAGTTTAACTGATGCATGGAACGGTTACCATAGCGTCCCTATAAGAAAAAGTGACTGCCATCTGACAACGTTTATCACTCCGTGGGGCCGCTATCGCTATTGCACCACTCCTCAGGGATATATTGCCTCAGGCGATAGGTACTCCCGACAATTTGATGAGATCGCGTCTGACTTTGTAAACAAATCTCAGTGCATCAATGACACCATCCTGTGGAGTGACACAATTGAGGAAAGCTTTTTTCAAGCATGCCGATGGCTTGACCTTTGTGGATGCAATGGTATTACACCGAATTAAAAAATAATAATTTGGCTAAAGACACTGCCGAATTCACTGCTTCATGATCACTCCCGAAGCCATGTCCAAAGTACCTTCAAGCAATACAAAACTTTCCCACTCCTCGCAACATCACTGATAGTCTTGGAGAACCTCCATATGCGGCCCATCAAAAGGAGTCACAGCCATGACAGCTCGTGCCCTAGCTTTCTACTGCTTTTCAACACAGCAACTGTCGTGCTGAACTAGCAGGGAAAACTTCCAAGCGCAAGATCGTCACCAACACCGACATAACGATGAACTGGACACTGACAAATTCCAATGTGCTGTTTTGCAGTACCATAATACACAAATTGTGATCACCTTCTATAATTATCTTCCAAAGAGACATTATAAGGACCTCATCCCTATTCTCCCCGGTCGATACAAGCCGTCCGATAGCTGGATGGACACACGTGACCGACGAGAACTGGCCCTGCGACTTCGCCATGCACGTGCACTGGAAACCCTCTCAGCACACACAAAGCAACTATAACCGCCATTGCGACTTGGCGATCACGTCCGGATACAGAACCAATTAACAGGCACAGAACATCGCAAGTTGGATCGTACCGGCATCGTGATAGAGGTACGCCAATTTGATCAATACATTATTAAAGTGGATGGTTTCGGCAGGGTCATCCTACGCAACCGGAAGTTTCTGTGACGTTTTGAGCCATACAATACCTTAAAGAACTCATCCAATATTTACACCCCCAATTATAGTTATAGTAAATAAAGGCAATAAGAAGTCAATGATTGCACAGAGTAATTGTATATTATGAAGACAAGCGCTTAGGTCAGACGTTTTGTCTGTTCAAGCTTCGTGCGTGTTATGTTATTTTAAAAACTGAGTGAGAAAAATAAATTATAATAAATCAATGCTGCTTGAGAGGCGTGTCATGATTGACTAAGCGTCGCTACGCCAACCATGACAGCGCAGTGAAATATAGGTAAGGAATTCCCCTCAGAGTCGGACATATTGATTTTGTCAGCAGACGCGCTCACCACAAATTTATGAATTAATAAGCACGGTATATAAGTATATTTAGTATATTAATATATTTTAATAATGTGTGTATCAATATATTTTGTTATAGTTTTATATAAATAAGTTACTTTTTAAAAATTAAAAAAATGTCCCGCTAAATGTTCCACTAAACCGAAACGTCCCTATAAAGTTTAATACGTTACATTGTTACAATTATTACAACAATTGTTACTGTAAGCTGAATTGATAATTATGTAATTATTTTTTTTTATTTTTTTAATTGCTTAGTTTGCAAATTGAATGGGTCGATTTGCATTAATTCAGCATTTATTAATTAATCTAAAATTTAAAATATAGTAATACAATTTATACTATTACTATGCCTAGCATAGAATTAGAAGTATATGAGATTTAGATCTCTCTATGAATACTTGTATAAGCAATAACATAACTCCAGGGTTATTTTTTATTAGTTATTTAGTTTAACTGAACTATTTAAAAATATATATATTTCATAAGTTGCACCATATATAATAATAATTAAAGTTAGTTAGTAAGCATATAAGTAAACAATGAATTAAACTAAAGTGTAGTAACACTAACATAATGAAATATATAATGGTCTAGACTATAAGATAACAGTATAGTAGACAGTATAACATATATATTCTGCAGTATTCCTACATGGGTGCAAACTTGTACCCTTTCATGAATCTAAAAAAATGGATGCCAATAACCAATGAAAGTTGCAATTTTCAAGATTTTGATTTAATGCAAAAATTTAAATTCTTGTTTGTTTTACCTAGTCTTAATAGTAATGTCTATGACTTAGATGACTTGTCAATCCTGATTGAGGTCCTTAAAAATAAAACATCCAATTCACACTTCAAACTTTCCATGTACAGAAATTTATATTTTTTGTCTTTTGACATGATACCAAATAATTATTTAGAGTTAGAATTACAATTTTTCACATAACTTGAAAAGTTTGTAAGCTATTCAGGAAAATTGTTTTAAAGATTTAATTGAAGTGCACTTTTGACAAGGGATTCTAATAGTAACTTAAAATGGCTTTGTATAAGCAAGTTAAGAATCTTTTTACAGTTGTGCCAATAATATATTTTGGTTTGTACTGGAAGAAAGTAGCTCTGGAAACTATTTTACCATTTATTTCAACAAGTTTTTCTGAGGTTCATCAACACCATATTTCCAATATTTAAAAAAAAAAGTTCACCTGTCATTTTTTGGCAAAGGGTGATCAAAATTTTAAAAAGTTTTAAACCTGCATGTTTATATCAGGGGTGCAAAAGTCACTTGCCCGCTTGTCCATGGTGAATGAAAAGTATTCAGGGCAGTGATTTTTGAGAAGCACTCACCCGGCTGGTGAGTGGTTTTTTAAATGCTAAGGTGTAGGGAAAACAAGATTTCCAAAGGTTAAATTAATTAATTTTATCATGAAACTATAAACTATCATGCGGGCGCATATCATTTAGAAATTTAATAGTTTTCACTACTTAGATACACATGTTAAACGAGGATAGAGGAAGAGAGAAGTTTAAACAGACAGACTATATAGATTAATTTTTGGTCTTCCCTATCTATATA
>JAYRBW010026828.1:0-12367 GCA_036023295.1 Invenusta paracnida
GAAAATCGAGATCCCAATGTACTCTTATATATTATAAATAGAAAGTGGGAAAGCCATAGTATCAAATTATATAACACGATTTGCGTTTATTCATATAAACAGATATGTGTTAAGACAATTTTTGTTATATCTTATGTAAAAATGGAGCACGTTACTTTAAGCTAATTATTTTTATATTTAAGCATAATTTGAATGGATTCATAGTGATCCCTTCTGTGACGTATTATGGCCACGAATACTAAAGTACCGATCTGATACTCTGGCTACGCCACAGTGAGTTCGCGCAAATATAGACCGCGGGTGACAGAATAGGTGCGTCGACGTCAAATAGAGACGAATGATATTTGAATTTTAAAATCGCGTATTTCGTTAAATGTTAAGGCCACATCAAGTGAGTCCGCAATGAAGTCGATAAGGGCACGATAAAATAATGTTAACTGAACATTTTTATTTCTATATTTTTGCAGTTTTACATATTGGACTAATGCATATATACACATCATTTTTATATCATAAACATTATTATATAAATAACTAATAAACTTATATGACCATAATACCTCAAAAGAATATTATGCAGTTAAATTTGATGCCGAGTCATTTGCTTTTACTTAAATTACATATATATATATAAATAAATGTTTTAGTTATAGTTATTTATATATATATTATGCATAATATTTTAGGAATATACCGAACTTTAATAATATCCTGATCGGAGAGCTCACTGGTTTGGCGACTGAAATGTTGCAATTTAGGACAGATGAACGCTCCAAACGATTAACTGTTGAACTAGATAACTCATGTTCACGAGAATTGACACACATCGATTCATTTGATCTGTCCTTAACGATGAGCAAGAAGAGGATTTGCTTAAATTGGAACAATCAGGGAATTCTGTTTCAACAACTTTGATTTGATCATTTGATTGACATTGATTCTACAGCTAAATTTTGAACATGTGCCGAATACTGTTTTAACTGATTACCGTCAACTATTCTATAATATGCGCAACTAAAAACCGAAAAGGTATAATTCTACTTGACATAGCGAACAACACCGGATACAAGAATCCTTGAAGCGTTCAAAGATAGATAAGACGATATGAAACTACAGCAAGTGGAATCTTATCGGTTGACTGCGCAAACACCATACAAACCTCCAATTCTTCATTCGACAGCAATTCAAAATTCATGTACGAAAGGAGACACAGACTCCGAAATTCTCAGCATGAGAATATAACTCGCGGATAATGTTACAAATTGTACATTTAACTTCTAAACTTAGTTAAAATAATTTATTTGCTGACTGTTGTCTGTTAGTTCTAAAGTATTGTAACTGTTGTATGTTAATTAAATTCTAAAAAGGTTGCACAAAATGTACAAATTATTGCGGAATAAATTTGGCAACAATGTACCGTTTAAAACTATTGTATATTGTTTCTTTCAAAACTTTGGATAATTAATAGACAATGTCAGATAGATTTATATATACAGCACAGTTCTAAATTGGCTTAATAGGAAATATGTAAAACAATTGAATTCTGGTTTCTATTGTCTCTCTATTTAAGTAAGAGTTATTTTATTTATAAAGTATACGATTTGTATATATAAGTTCACTCTCACAATTAATTCTTTCTAAACATACGAGTATGTTATAAATACAATAAATACATTTCCATTATGATTTTAGTATATAAGATATATATAATATAAGTACCTATGTATATATATGAAATATCTTGTATGAGTAAATCTTGTGTTGTGTTGTTATACTTGTTACAATATCAAAACGTTCAACTATATAGTAGGGAACTAAAATGCATTCACCAAGACGAATCCTCCGGGTGGAAACTATATCCTTTACAATTTAAAGTATTCAACTATTGTGCTTACTGTCTCCAACTAACACAGATCCTCCGAAATATACAGTTAAAAGTTTTGGAGTATATCAGTCAGTTTTGTCTAAAACATAATAAATAATACCTATCGGGAGTGGCCAATTTATTACTTTAACATTTTTGTAAACATTTAGTAAACATATATATACATAATACAATGAATATCGCACAAGAAACTACTCTCTAAGGTACAAATTCGACTGTTGTGTTAAAAGGAATGCCACTAGCAGCTTCATGATCTGCTACGTTATAGCCAAACTCTCATTAAGCCAATCTCGTATCTCGTATTTGATTACTTTATTATAAATTTGTTTTCAAATAAAAATTTGATTTCAGATTTGATATGCATTTTACGTTGAATTTGATCTTTTTATTTACACATTCATTGTGCACTGAAATTCCTACTTCATATTTGATGTAGTTAAGTCGGATTTGATCTGGTGTTCGTCTAAATTTGATGAGGACAACCTACAAGTATATCTCATTTATTGTAATTTGGTAAACTGATTTCAAACTCAATTACATTCAAGTATCGAATTTTCTACTTGTTCGTGTAATTATCCCGTTTTATTTTTATTTTTGATATTCCGATACATTAATTAAACTGTAACTATACTTATTGCATAGAATTACTTAATTATTTGTACAGATTCTTTTCGTTATGTAATATCGAGTAGCACACAATTATTCTCTACTTTTAAATGTGTCGGATTTTGGATGGCCAGTTTTGCAATATGTTATGATTTTTAAATGTAGGTATGAGTAGTTAATTTAAATTTGGGAACTCATTTTTTTTACTATAGTTGTCTGTTATTGTATTAATCTTATTATTTCATTAAACTTCTGCTATATTTGTCGTCAGCCGACGATTGACTATAGCAGCGCTTGCTGAACGGCGAAAGCTTGCTTTTTTAGGAATATACTGTCACACGATCGACTTATAACATGTTTATATAAAATATTCTTGCCTTCCTTCTTTCATTACGCCAAGACTTGATTGCCGTAACTCACAATATATATACCAAACTCTATAAAGTAACTCTGCATATCAGCTTTCTTCAAGAGAACTAGTTATAAACTCCAGCAAATACACAATTCTTCTGCTAGACGAGCATGTAGGGCTCCGTGGAAAGCTCCCCACAACTTGACCCCTCCGACAGCTTTAATTACTGGCTACCAATCGATAAAAGGATTTAGATCAGGTTTCTACTTTTTGTACACTGAATTAGAATCAATGGAAGCGCGCCTGCTTACCTAAATGAACGTTTATGTCCGCATTCAGCACCCTTTTAAAGAAGATTATTCAACATATTATCAAGCCCGGACCTGGCGTAAAATGTTGGCCAACAGGAGATCGTGTTTTTGCTTATTCTGAGCCAAATCAATTAACCACATTCTGCAAGTGAATCTTAGAACTTTCAATGATTTTACTGTTTAAAAGCTAAACTTAAAACATACTTATTCTATTGTATACATTTCTTGTGATAGACAGCATTTATGTACTTTATAAATAGTTATTATTAGTATTATTATTATTATTAATATGAAACAGAACGCTTGTCTGTATAGATCAATATGCGCACTTGTGAAATTATGGAATTACATTGTATTTGTAAATCATAGAACTATGTTTTATGAAACGAAACACTTGGAGATATGTCAAATTGGCACCTGTAGTCATACATTTTAATTGATTAAATACCTACAACTCATAAAGAGATATAAGACAGTGAAAACGGAGAAGATTCCGTCTATAAATGAATTAAATGCCGCTACAGCTGTCACAATTGCGTACTAATCTGTGAATAATGATTTCGTGCAATGTTGACACCAAATTAAAAATATTGTACTAAATAATTCAGATTAGCAGTAAAAACCCACAATTTATAAAGAAATAAAATATATTTACAGATTGATTTACGTTTTGGTTAGTAACTACTAAACATTATCAATATAGTAATAATAATAATAATAATAATAATAATAATAATAATAATAATAATAACAATAATAATAATAATAATAATAAGGAAGAAAAGGGTTATAAACAAGCGAAGACAGTTATAACTAAAGAAGAATTACATAAGACAGAATAACAAATATAGTATTGTATAAGATAAGATTACAGAAAATGAATCAAGAAACAATTAACAATAAAATATCACAAAAATACATAATCCATTTTCTACAGACACCAAAAGTGTCTAAAGGCCTCACTTGTCTTATTTCACTTACAGGAAATATGAACAAAACGAAGCTAGGTTTATGTTGGAGGTACAGAAGATAAATATATAAATATATTATATGTAGGCACTTATATAATTTATAATACTTATAAGAGTGAATAACACTATAAATACGAAAAGTATAATACACGTACATATGTATATAAACAACTTACTTTTTGTTACTTACCTTAAATAATATATAAATATACTTACATAAATAATTATATAAATATAATGATGCATACTAACAATTATAATAACGGGATATCAAATTGGAACGGGCACATATAGTATGTGCTAGCTAAGTTTTACGTTATTTAAAGCATACATTTTTTGTTTATACTTTTCATAAGTATTATAGTTATCTTTTTATTTATATAAAATTCTTAAATTGATAAATTAAATATTAATGGTTAAAGTTTTATAGATATCAAATAACATATTTAATGCTTGCGTCTTACATTTCGATACAACTGTATATCACTTTACAATAAGTTCTTCGGAGATATCCAGTAATGCATTTCATTAAATTTTACATTAAAATAATTACTAAAATGATTTTATTTACATATTTTGTAATGTTCATTGCAATATTCGATTGTATTTTTTATCAACGACAGCACATTTATTATTGCATTTGTATTTGTATATGTATATGTTTAGTTGTTAACTTAATAAATCTTATTTTACCCAATTCAAAGTGAATTCTTCCGTTAATGTTATAAATTAGATGTATTTTTAATGATTTAGAAATATTAAAAAAATTAAAAAACTGACAAATATAATTCAATATGTTCAAAATTAAACTTATACTTCGTTCATTTTTTATCTGAAATTCTTATTTTCTAGTTGTATTGTTAAATATATTTACCGATATATATTACTTATATGTCGGTTACATCTATTATTCAATAATATTTTTCACCCTTCTGACCCAAGACTACATACAACGACCTTCTATTTGTATTGCAAACGAGTTAAAACCTTTGACAGGAAACTAATATAGGAATGAAAAGAAATATTTCTGCGACAGTTTCAAACAGTTAATAACAATTTAACAAAAATCAATTACGCATTGAAAGGCGGAATAGCTGAAGCGTTATATTTGACCCAGAGAGAAATAATATTGCTTCCTCGTGATAATATTTCTCAGGATTGAGAACTTAAATTCAGATTAGCCTTTCAGACAGTTAGAAGAATTTGAATAATTACAATATCGTTTACAAATTATTCGATATAAGTCTAATTATAGATGTTATAGCATTTAACTTTTGTACAATAATGAATTGAATGAATGTTTATAAAAAACATTTTGGATTAGGAACACCACAGAGTAATTATATACAGAGATTTCACTCTTATTGATTTCATATACATCGTTAATGTAAAATCGTTTTATTTAATAAATAAATTTGATGTAAATGGGGAATTTAAAAATAGTGCTAAATAATTTTATTAAATTCATTTTAAGAGCAAAATATACATATTCATATACAGTTCTAACATACGTAAGTTGCCTGTAATATATAATTCATTGCCTGTGTATCTAAAACTGTTTTACTGCGCATAAAGGATTTAACTGCTGTCAGTTTTCAGAACATTATTTTGAAAAATCTTTCGGGTATCAACATAATAGAATAAAACTGCATACAGAATGAAAATATGCAGTGAAAACTCGATATAGAATTACTCTGTGATGTACACAACATTAATTTGTCTAAATTATGTAAGTATATAATTGTCATAGAATTATTCATAGTATATTATTTGAAATCTATAAAACTACATTTGAGCATATATAATTATGTACAAAAACTGCAAATATATTTAACTGGATTAATTTATAAATAAGTTAGTGATAAAGTTTTTAAATAAATTATTGAGCCCTAGATGTCCATGAGTCAAATATAAAATATAATAAATATCAGATAATAGTTTATCATATTCTTAAGCGAGAGAAAAAGTTGAAACTTAAGAAATTTCTTAATTTCTAAAGGAAGAGAATAAAATAAACTAATCTGTACATTTTATTCAGTCATGTTTAGTAAATTTCAGCTAGTAAAATTGACTAAATATTTCCATTTAACCTTATTTACATAACATGGTTCAATAAAATTATACAATTTCAATAACAAAGTTACTGGTGATGATGCTGCTACTTTATTTATTAAACTGATTGCTTCGGTGAATTGAGAAAACAGAATACATTTGCTGGATGAATGTATAAATGTATATGTTTTATATTTAATTTTCTTAATTTGAAAGATTTTGATTCCATACATTAATCTTATTTAATTGAAATTTTATAGATATTAAATTTTATTTTTTAAATGTTGCATATTATAGTAATCTACCTTGTCACTTTATCACTAATTATAAATACATTATTACATTTTTTTAAATATTACGATTAGTTATATTTCAAATAATTATAATTCAACCGGTTCAATGCGAACGCATTCTAAAATATATGATTTTATCATTTCAATTATATCAACGCTATGTAGGTACCTATATCGTAAATACAAATTTTCAGGTATAAATTATTTGTCGGATTGATGAGTTCAATTTATTTATGTAATATGGAGTTACTTACTATGCATATACTTAACATTATATACCTATTATTACTTAACTTATTAATGTTTTCTTCATTTTAAGAAATGTATGTAGCAGACATTATGTAGCCTCGTTATCCGCGCTGCTGATCTAAACTTATCTTTCGAGCAATTGAGAATGGAAATTAAATGGGATCTACACTATAAACTATTGGCATTGCATATGACTTCAAGAACCAAACATCCTTATTAATCCTATCGAATCTATTATACACACCAAGCAACTTTATTTTCTAAACTTTTAATGGAAAGGACATCGCAAACAATAACAACATCTAAATACAATTGTTCTGATGTTTTTAATTCAATACTATGTACAATAGAAATAGGAGGGAATAGAAATGAAAGCAAACCAAAATGATGTCCAACTTTGTGAACGGAGAAAGACCACGTCACTCCATAAAGAATCAAATATAAAAAGTTAGTTAAATTGCATAATAACTATTTAGGCGTTCTGGTTTCAAATTTGAAAAATGTAAATTTTAAGCTTTCAAATGAAATTTAACATTTTAGTAAAAATATAACTCCTTAACATAGATATCTGCAATCGAATCAATACATATTCATCCCATTTTTACATATAAAACGCTTTAATCTATAAATTGCTTTTTGATTTTCCCAGTTTTAGACTTTCCTACGCTCGCACATTATATTTCGATAAATCATCATAGCCGTGTCACTTCCATCTAACCCGCTATATCTTCACTACTGCCTGCTATTCAATGTCACCCGCTACTTCAGTCAAGTCTAAATTCTGTATATATATGCAAAGAAAACCAAAATATATCTCGTCGCACCGAAAATGAATTATAGATGAATTAAAAGGAATACATTACAGGACAACTTGACTGTTATTCGTAATGTCAAATAACTTTTGAATCTTCTAACTTCACCGGCATTATATGTCAATCCTGATGAAACACACTACCTGTACGCCGATAGATTGGAAAATCATCAGCTTCCCTCGAAGTACAAAGAGTTGGTCGCTTCCAATCCAGGAGAGAAGGTCCCAGATTTATGAGTATTTGTTTAAATGTTTGATTTTATAGTGAGTTATTTATAAATAATTCCATTCTGGAAATTATAGAATTATAGCTTTTAATATATGAAAAATGAACCATAACTGCCAAATAGAGAGAATAACTTATAGTTCGCTATCACAGAAATATATATAGGCGTCCTTAAGCGCATCTACCACACTGCAATGGGGTTTTGTTTACCTGCCTACATATTCTGTGTAACATTGATCTTTTATCGTTGATCTTATTATTCGTTATCTTTGATGGTTTTAAAGAAATTGTATTCATATTCCAGGTATAGAATAATCATTCGTTTGTCCTATTCAATGAAAATGATTATAAGGAAATGGGTGTACAGTATAATTAATTATGCATTGCTTTATATGAATTTGTTTCTGTACTTTTTTTTAACCTTATTCAAACCGGGGAAGGGTGTGTTTTAAGGACCCCTTCTATATTTTTGTTGCAAAATTGGAGTAATAACATGTCCTTATTTAAACATTAATAATTTGACAGCTTTTAGCCTATACTAACTATTGTTCACCAAAAGGAAGCTGGTCCTGCAATAGCATTCCAACAGTGCACCCATTTTGTCATAATTATTGAGTAAAACATACTCAGGAAAGAATAATGAGAACAAAATAAGATGAAATTCTGGTTTGCGTATTGATTAGTTTCATATAATAAATCATGAAGAGTAATAAAATACATGTCGACCTACATATGTATATACGAACATCATCAGGAAAGATAACATTTAATACATTAATAACACATATAAAGCTCTTATTTCACTTCTTAATTCTAGTCATTCGAGCATTAAATTTACAATGGAAGTGGGTCCGCATTCTCTGCCCTTCCTAGATGTTGCTGTTCGTCGTTAAATAATTAACATGTCTCTAGCGTGTACTCTAAACCTATCAATACTGGTCTTAACGTTCATGCTTTTTGTCCTAACTCGTAAAATATTAGACTTATTCATTGTCTTATTAATCGTGCTTATCACGTTTACTTCTCCTGGAACTCATTCCACTCTGATCTTATTAATTTATCCAAACTTTGTGCTCGTAATTCTTTTCCTCGGAGTTTCTGTTGGTATTGTGTAAACTCGGTCTTAAATTAAAAAATGCTTCCTCGATTAGTAAGCAGTCTGATAATTAATTCTAGAGTTATTGTTCTTCCTTTTTTCGGTCACCGTTTAGTCCTTCCAATTCTCAAACATAAATTAAAACGCTTATCCAATAATCTAAAATTGCCCTTTAACTAACTTTTAAATCATTTAAATCAGCTCCGTATTTCTCGTTCAAAGATCGTGTTCCTCTGTCTTTAAAATCTAGTGTTATTGACCAATGTTCCTGTTCTGAGAATTAGCATTGGCGTTGCATTGGTCAAACTAAGCGCCTTCTATTCATTAGAATTTCTAAGCACAGCTCATCGTCGAAAAATTCAGTTATTGCATCTCTCTGCCTTTCATTTAGATGTTCTTGTAGTATTAATAACTTTCTATTTGTAACACTGCCAATAACAGTCTTGACCTTTCCATAAAAGAATCCGTTATATTAAATTTAACCAACCCATTCTTAATAACTTTCTTAAAGAATATTCAGGCCAGTCTTATTTTCTCCACCTTTCTAATCTCTCTATCTTTGTGTTCTCAGTTTTCTGTTTGATCTGTGATCTCATTATATCAGTATTGCAGTCAATTTGAATGTATGTTGTACTCATTAGTAAAACCTTTATAAAAGCTATATTTCTGTTTATTATTGTATTACATATTATCTTTCCTGAAATAACACTCTATTTGCCATTTTTATGAATATTTTTATCTTGACCTTTATTTAATATTGTAAAAGTTTTTCTACTCTACAAAAATAAAATAAGTTTTTTTGCAGTAATTGTTTTTTTCGTCTTTCATTTATGATTTAAAAATATAAACAAAAACAAAAACAAAAACAATAACTTTTAATCAATGTTTTAATTTATATTAACATTTTAAACATTTAATAATACAATATGCTACCGAGCATTGGATAAACTTCCTGCAAAGTTTTAAAACTCTACTCTCTGAAGAAGTTTGAAAATGATATTGCCTTTCAACCCTACTCCCTGCATATAGAAACGTAAAACGCGCGGTATGGATAGAGTTAATAAAACAGAACTTCAAAAAGAGATTATATCTAACTAGATGTATGTGAGTATCATTTCTGAGTTTGAAGATGGTTTCTGTTTTTATTCAATATATAAGTTATACAAATCTTAGTATTCCAAGTATTTTATCTAACTAAATAAATTGATTCAGAGTCTAATTTATTGTGCAATATATTTTGCAACGTCAAACTGATGGCCAGATAAGCATAACATAGTTTAGTTTTCAAGTAAGTAACAAGCACATTTTTTCTGTATTTGGATGTTATTTTCTAATTCCATAAAATGTATCCCGTAATATATATATGTACATATTTTTCAATTTAGTCCAAAAAAGATAAATATAACAGTTTTATATTCTGTCTTAAAATAAAAAATTAACAACTAAATAATTAAAACTTTTTTAATTTTAAGATAATCTGTAACAGAGGATTCTTAAAATTTAAAATGTTTAGTTTTATATTTTGTGCTATGCTTTAATATCTTCAGTTTAGTTATTAATAATCTGAATATATGTTTTTTTTTATCTTTTAGACTTTATATGCAAATGAGCTGATGTTTGATAATTAAAAGATATCATTGCTCTTTTTATAATGACTAAATTTGACTCTTAAGCCTAGTTCACATAAACGCATATACAAAATCATTCAATTAAAATATTCAAATAAATAATAAGCATTTTTGTTCCTAATTTACATTTTCTGGAGACTAATTATTTATTGGTACTAAATTAAAATTTTGCAAACTCTGAAGGATGGATTGAAATTGTCGATAAAAAATAAAATAAAATGGAAGAAAATAAAAATGTAAATGTAAAATGATAAAATTAGGCATACAAAAGTCATGTAGGCAATTAGGCATGTACCGTTCCTATGCGGGATGAATTATTAACCTTAAATTATTCGTAAAAATAGATTGTCGTATCTCATTGCACCTTCGAGGAAGAAAAAAAGTCGAACAATCAAAATTGGGTTTATCTTCGGTTTGGAAAGAATCAGTATGATTTTCGTAGAGGGAGAAACTATGATTTAACTCAAATCGTTGAAGAGATCGATATAGAGCAGATATATAGGTTGCGGATTCCCTTGTGACATAGCGATATATACAAAAAGCTTCTTAGACTGAAAATCATTAGAAAATGGACGTGTTTCCATGTGCAGAAACCCATTGACCTGCGCAGCACCCTGCAGATGTGACGGTGCTTTCATTCTGAGGAATACATGACAAGTAATGATGCTGGCTCTAGTTGTATGGGCACGACAGACTGTTTGCGACCAGGCACGGACAGTAGGAGTTAACTATAATAAAGATACTTGGGTGTCGCAGACGAAGAGTGGTAGAAAGAGGTTTGATACCGGAACGTCTGTAGAGGCCAGCATTAGATATAATTTGTGGATGCCGAATGCCGAGAGCAAACCGAATGAGTCTTCGGTGCTTGGCATCTACATGGGCTTCGCATGAAGGAGTCATTGGGACGGACTCGAAACCTTATACCAATAGCTGACGATGTAAATATGCAGGAGAGGGACTACGCAGCCCTAGGCTTGTCCTCTCCGATCAGCAAAGAGCAAATATCTTGGGATAAACGTTAGCTATACTCTCTTTGCTGATCAGAAGATACAAAGCTGGAGGGTCGCACAGTCACTCTCCTCTCCTGCATCTTCAGTCTTCACAGATGGAAATGACTTCTCCGGTCGATAATTTCATTGCAAAAGCGGTATCTGTTCCAACGTTAAGAATTTGGATTTTCTTGGCGCTTATCTCTAGATCAACGCGTCTGCCTTGGTGAGAGAGGCGGGTAGTAACACGTTGAGCTGCGACAGGACCACAACTAGTGATTAACATTCTCCCTCCTCTCTTTGGTTTTTCGTCAATAACTCATTTGGATTCAATCAGTTTTGTCGGGAAGTAATTTGTCAGCCAAGTGATGTCATTCGATGACGTAGACTCTCTCTTTACTAATGTTTCAGTTGATTTTGCGGTCAATATGGTGTGTTTCTGTTTCATCTGCGATTTTTTAACAATACGCCGTGAAAGTGTAAACAATCCGCTTGCTTTCTGATTGGCTGAAGGGAGCTGAGGGGTAAAAAAGCTGGATTCCAACCATGTGTTCTATAGAAACCGTTATATTATATTCACAAACTAATATATTTTCAAGTACAAAAAGAGGTATAACAAGTATTATCCCTGTTTGAGCATACACTTATATATTTCCCAGGGTGTGGCGTTTATTTTCGTAATGTTTCTAACGACAAATGGGCGTAGACAGGTGTACAATGATTTACGTAGAGTATTTTTGTCACACACTTTATACACATATTGGTTAAAATTGAGAAATAAAAAAAATAAAACTTTTTTTAATGTATTTAAAACTTAAATTAGCTGTTGATTATTTTTTATCTAATTGGGTGCCAATTTTCATCACTATAGTACACTCCTAAAGTAGATTTTAATAGA
>JAYRBW010026839.1:0-12367 GCA_036023295.1 Invenusta paracnida
GAGAAGAGAAGAGAAGAGAAGAGAAGAGAAGAGAAGAGAAGAGAAGAGAAGAGAAGAGAAGAGAAGAGAAGAGAATATTTTTCAATATATTAAATTAAACGTTGAATGCTATTATAATCAATTATTGAGAAAGAATATATATTTGTTATATGTTGAACTTTCCAATAAATGTACCAATTTCATTTGCAATTTAATTCAGCCACGAATGAAATTTACATAACTACAATGCAGGTATGTTTAATACTAAACAATAATAAACTAACAGCATAAAATAAGATATAGTTCTAATAAGCTACACGTGGAATTACATAATATAGGTTTAATTGTCGCTCCACACATTCGCTCCGAGAGGGAAGTAGAAAAGGGGTTAAAAATGTGGGAAAAGTGGAAGTGAAGAGGCGTTAAACGAAGATGCTTAAATAGGGGCGTGTCTAAGGAAGGCGACCAGGGAGTGCCGCGCCTCTCCAAAATAAACTTTGCCCCCAAGTTTCGTGGCGATAAATTCATCACAATAATGAATTAGTACTGAAATGAGTACCCCTCGTCACCCTTAAGTATGCGTCCGGCCTTCTATGGCCATGCCTTTGGACAACTGACAAGGAATTTTGGATCACTGAGTTTTAGAATATAGGTAACGTAATTAATTATATGTAATGTTAAAGGTTAATTTACTTTATATTTTGAAAAGCAGACATTTAATACAATGCAATCTCTATATCGATCGATTATTTTTTATTAGCTATACCAATTAAATTTGCAAAATTTTGTAACAGGAATAAAAGTCGAAAAAACTTCTGCAAGTCCGTTTGGCATTGAACATATTCATCGCAAAAATTAGTCATATAAATAAATTTTACAATTGTCGAAAAAAGGGAAATTATAAAAGTATTTGTGTATTAAAAATTATTCCAAAAGAAAATATTTGTAAAAGCTTTTATTAGATTGTTAGTTTTATGTAGATGCTGTAGGTACTTACCTGTACTTGTTAAATCTACTATTTACATATTATGTTTACTTTTTTTCGAAATTGTAAATAAATCGGACATTTTTGTTCTTAAAAAGTGTTCAATTTTTACCTTTTAAGAGTTCCAGAAAGCATTATTTCTTATTAAATCTCAAAAGAAAGATATATCTCTCTTTACAGCAGCTTACTGCGTGGTTGCATTTACATGTGGTATATATATGGTATCATTTTTACAAGTTTTTGTTTGTAGCATAAAACACATTTTACGAGTATTTGTTTACAGGCTTTCTTTATTTCCATTAATTTTATACAATTGGGTTAATAAAAGCATATATGGTGAAAACGAGTGTAGACAACAAGTTAGAATTCCTTGCAAGCTGGCCCAGTGGCAGATAGAAGGGGCATGGCGTGGAGGGGTGGCCTTTCCAGGGTAAACAAATCAAACATATTTGATATATTTTTATTGCACCTCGTTATTTCTCAAATAAATTAATATCATTATTATCACACAAATGAAGCCTTTTCAGATCTTATTTGTAAAAATGTTTACCAAGGAAAGTAGCATAAGCTATTTGTTTGTCATATGGTAGGGCAGAGCGGGGCCTCCGTCCGTCCTTATTATGAGTGACAAATCTAACTAAATCTTCCACTTTTAATTGCATTCATTTTGTCTTCTAATTTACCAAATTTTTTAATTGCAAAATATTCAATGTTGATATAAATTATATTGAATATTAGTGTTGTTACCCTTTGGAGATATCTGAAACTCTTTTTGCGAAACTACGTTAGAACTACGTAAGAACTCTAAAGTGCAAATTAATTATTTCATAAATTTATCAGACAAATGATCACGCTTTAACTGATCCATAGAAAATAAACCAATAATAATTGAATAAGCTGATATTGTATTGACGCTCTTGTCGTACCTAATTTCCTGCTATGAATTAATAAAGAAAAACATGAAAGGAGCAGAAATATAATTTGGAATTTTTCTAGCTATATATGCAATACAAATAGTTTTAAAATATACTATTAGTCCTCTTAGATTCAGACTACTTTAAGTAATAACATGACGGAAACGCTAAAAACAAATTTTAGAAAAGTAAAGTGTAACAAATATTTATTTATTTAAATCAGAGCTCTATTTCTATAAATACAAACATTGTTATACAATGACTAATAATATTGCAAACTCAATTAAATTTAAATCTATTCTTAAACTAAACGTGTTTTACATTTCTTTAATGTAAAACAAATCGTGGGATGGAAGCTTGTCCGCCATTTTATTGAAAGATAAACACAAGATAGAAAATGGGCATCATTGTTTTAAATGTCGAAAAGCAATGGTATGGGGGTTAGACTTGTACTTGGAATTATTAAATCCTAGTACGTTTGCCACTATGCATTTGCAAAGTTAATGATAACTGACGCAGTGCCCTCTTAATAGTATTATAGAGAGAAGTATTTGTAAACATACTTAATATAGTATCATATAGTTTAGAGAGCAGAAAAAAGCAACCAACTTAGATAAGAAAAGAATTGGTCGACCGCTGTCTATTAAGGTAGCAGTTCAATTGCGAGGTATATGAGACATCTAATTACACCTATAAGTACAATATATATTATAAACGTGTTTGACATTTAAATATATAATAACGCTGACTGTTTCGATGGCAGTCAGCTTTTGAAATAATTTTAACATCCTGGACTGCCAAAAGAAGCTGCTACTAATATACAACCTACGATTACTATACCATAAGATATGAAAACGTTACGGATGCACATTATGTTAAATACAAATATAGAACTAAGAAACGTATTACACTGGCGTCAATATTACTTTGTTAATTATTACTAAAACAATATATGTAGATAACGAGAAACTGATATATATACTAGCATACGTACACAGACCAGATAAATAATAAACTATTTAGGCTATAATAGAAATTGCACACCAGCTGCAGTTAAAAAATTAGCAATTGTATAAAACACAAATGAAAAAATAATCAGAACAGAACAGAACAGAACTGTTAAATATCGATTGCTGCTATTCTTTTAACATCTGGAAACGGAAGATTAGGTGCAAGCTCTCGTTACAATTCCTGCAATCATGTTTGATAACCTTTAGAAGTGAATTCATTGCCCTATATCCGTTCATTGGGGGTCATATGACGGACATTTACAAATCTCAGGCCTTATTTCGTTGACTTTGAATCCAATTCAAATGCATCTGTATACTAAAGCAAATGTTAAAGATTTTATTACTTTTATACAAAATGCATGATTTTAGTTATTTATTACATTTTTAGAGAAATATACATTTCAGTGCGATTTTTGTGACCAAAAGTTGTATCATCATATAAAGGGTAACACTTATAACTTATATAAAAGCCAATTTTAGTAAACACTTTTTCTTTAAACGCCAATAAATTTGAAACTACTCAACTAAGATCATTGACATTTTTACATAACGTAGGTCTAATTTTAAACTATTTAGTATTTAGTATAAAGGCAGAATTTTTAAATTATTATTCCGAAGTTTAATTTTAGAGATACTGGAAATATTACAACGGTAAAATACTCAGAACAAGTGGAAAGCGCATTGAGTTAAAATAGTCGATATCGATTTCACTGTAATTACTCAATGACACTGCCGAATATAGTATTTAACTATTAGTGTACATATTTGTGTAGAAAATATGGTGTTTTACCTATATATGTAGATGCCAAGTTTCGTGAGGTTAGTCCAACGAATGAGAAATGAGAAAGTGTGTGTGTCTGCTAAAATATCACTTCAAAATCAATCGTTCATATGTAAAGCCATAATACAACTTAGTATAAAGCTGTCCGTCACGAAAAATAGACAATAAATATCCATTTGAAGACAAGAGATACATTAATGAATGTAATAAATTAAATAAATAAATATTTCAGATTATCATACTGTCTGCGGTCTGGACTATTTTAGAGAAAATGAGATTTTATTAAATTATTGTGACGTGACCACCAATGGATGTAAATAATGAATCTATTGTCAAAAGTAGTAGAATAGCCCTGTAGCAAAAGTCACAAGAGCTCATATTAGTCCGATTTTTGATATAACAGGGATACTAAAAATGCCCCCTACCTCCACCTTCTCAAAGAACTAACCGCGACCAGAATCAATTCAGATTTTAAGATTAATCACTTTCCCCGATTGGTATGGCAATTTTTAAAAGTGACATTTAGAATCTTTTCCACTTGGTGAGTTTGGAAAAGATGTAGAAACAAGCGTCAACAGGTTTTCAAAGAGATTTGTAGAACAGTAGTTCACACAGCTCAACGCACCTGCATTGCTATAATAGGAATTTAGAGTAAATAAACTGTGAATATCGTTAATTTAGGGATAGAGTAAGCAGTGTGGTATTTTAGACATGTCACTGAGATTTCCTGTATTTTTGTTAAAATTGATGAATCATCTGCTCTATATTTACTTATAGCTCTACCAGTTAAGTCAACTGTTGAAGTTCTTTTCCTAATGAAATAAATGCGGAAAACACGTTTATAGTGAGTTTATAAAGCACGAGCGGTTAGACAGTGTGTGAAAAAGGCCAAATGTGTTAAATGCTTAGCTGCATACCTCCGATATTATCTGTAAATAAAGAAAAATACATTTGGAAACATTAATTCGCTCATAACACATAATATAAGCAATTGTGTTTGATTAAATTTAAATTTAAATCAACGTTCCTTACATTTTAGCATGCCTGTCGATTAAGCTGCAATCGGCATGAGATTTTGTTTACCTACATTTAAATATTAATTACGCAAAATATTACACAATATGTGAATGCCGATTAGAAAAATCTGACATATCAAAATCCCGAGCCAAACACAATTCAATACTATGCCAAACTAGATTGAAAGACCTAATAATAATAAATCACAAATATATTATAGAGAAAAAGTAGCACGATTGAAATAGATGCGTTTATTTCGTCAGAATAATCGTCTAGAATCAGAAGTCAATGAATAATTAGGGGAATCACGTGACACATAATTGGGATTTCCCTACTGGATGCTAACACTTTTCGGAATAAGACAGGTCGTCCAATCAGAAGCCAGTATTTTGACTTCTGAAAATCATGTGGATTCCCCATCTATAGTGTACTAATTCATTTTCTTAATTCGTATGTGTCGTTTTAAGTTACACAATAGGAATAGTATTGGAGAAGAGGTTTTCTATCTAATTATTTTCTACAGATAATCACACTGAGTTTATTTTTTATTGTGGTTAAAAAGATCCAAAGGGATACCTATACTGGAAACAACCACAAACATATTTTACAAAAATCAATAAAGTTTGAGATATATTCAATTTAAGAAAATTTTCTCAAAGACACAACTTAAACTGCCGAAAAAAGGCTTCTCTGCTGATACTACCTATACCTACTGCAGCGTCTTTAAAAGTCAAGTTTAAGACAACATTTATGCCTAAAGCATAAATTTTGATAAACAAAACTTATCGATCCAAAAAACTTTACAGCATCGAGAGTAACAAATAAGAAGAATCAAACGAAATTTAAATTGAGTAAAGCATTTTGTTGTATTACTTAAATATGCTAAAATCCTTAACTTACAATACAATTCGGTTTGTTTCACCAACAATTTAAGCCTCTACATATCTTAGAAAACAATTTCACGAGTTGCATAAACCTATTCCCTACAAAACAAATTAAAAGGCGACATAAATAAATGAGGAAAGCACAAATAGGGGTATAAGGTTTCCTGTTGCCTTGACTTACAAACTAAGTATCTTCAAACATATTATTATTATGTATTATAATCCTCTTCCGTCTTCATCAAAATGGAGTGAATTGTCGCACAGTTGCCATGACTACGAAACTATGAGCAGTTCTTCCCTTGTTGAGGATGGCTATCCAATCCTTCCCATATACAGCAGACAAATCATATGTTCCATATAATCAAGAATATCTAATTTCCTTTGTTCTCTACAACATTATATCATAGAGTTTATATAATTATATCTTCAATCCTAAATCCTGCAGCACCCTATATATATTATTGTAAATGTTGATTTATTAGCTGAGTTTTGTTCTACCCATGTTGGCATACGGCGCGCAAAAGATATTCTTATTTCGTGAGTACTTGAAATCCGCGAATCAACTCGACTTCAACAGCCCGTGTATGCCTCCCGTTTGGCTCTCTATATTTCAGCGTCAAAGCACGTCACACCCTGAATTGCTTACATAATTACACAGACACGGTAGTGTTATATTTTCCTTCCCGCATCTCAGGTTAGGTGAAGGTTTTCACTTGTCTGCAAAAGCATATAAACCACAAGGATATCGCATTATGTTTACCCGGAGAGGAATTCTACTAAACCTACTCAAAATGTCACTGTTATGACCTCATATATAATATCCCAAGACAACCGCTATCGATTTAGACTTCAATTGATTAAACGCTTAGATTTTCTGTAAAGTTTATTGTTCTTTATGTGGGTATTTTACCTAAAAATACAGAAACTACACATTAATGCACTTAAAATAAGCGTAACTTTTTAATGGCCGTATACATTTCACTGCAAGGCAAACAAAGATTCAAATAAACAAATGGCCAATCGCAATAGATGCCAGAATATTAGTAATCAATAAATCAATGGGAAACTGTATTTTATTGGTCGGATAATCAGTAGTCTATAAAGTTAGGTCATAATCAGAATGCTTCGTGTTTCAAAAGATAAATTGACACAAAAATGTCATGCCGAGAAATAAATTTATTGAAGTTTAAATGCAAACGACATGTCAGCCAACAATTTATCTTTGAGATACATAATTAGTTGCTCGTGTTTATCGTGCGGATAACTGTATCCAAGGGCAACGGCTATGCATCCAAATTCCTTCTCTAATTAAAGCGTAAACTTCAGAAACGACAAAAATCTATTAGGAAAAAAATAGACTTTTGTTTTAATTAAATAAATCAATTAACTGAGAGATGCCAAAATTTGATAGAACATGATATTGACATGATATTGACATGTACTAAAAAATAGAAATCGCAAAATTCAGCAAAACAAAATTGAAATTTACAAAAAATACTACGAAGATAAGAAAATGTGAAATTCAACATGAAATAGTCGAATTTAAGCATAATAAAAATAGAAACGTTGTCAAATTTCAACATAACAAAATAATTAATTTAAACTAACGGAATTCGACACGATGAAGTATAGAAAAGTAAAAAATATATACATTGATATAACGGGAAACTGATAAGACTATACATGATACAGTGAGAAATGGCGAAATTTGACATATAAAAAATAACTTTAACATTTGAAAGCGTGAATTTCGATATCATATTTTTTAAATGCTGAAAATAGACATAAAAGGAAATAACATGTTCGACATATCGAAATGAAGAAACGCGAAATTAAACAAGATATGTTAGATTATTGTGACGATTATTAGATGCTGTTAAAATGAAATGCGACAAAATAAAAAAAGGCCACAGTTGAACATCAGAACTGAAAACAACGATGAACAATGAAAGTCTACTGTCAAAAAACGAGAAACTGAAGCAAGGTGACATTCGGTAGAATAAAACGAATAATGGTGAATTTTGACACGATACAACGACAACTGACGAGATTTCAAATGACATAATGAGACTTCAACGAAAATACGACAAGACAAAATATAGAAACATGGTATTTCGACCGGCCATAAAGGGGAAGAAGTATGGCCGATGGGCTCACCGATTGAGCAGCCGCACCAGCAGCGCTGGGGTCCTGCCCCTCTTGTTTGGCACTGTTGAGCCAATCATCGGCGGCCTGTGCGTTGGTCTTGTCACCCGATTGGATGCCGGGGAGACGAGCAGCAGGAGCCAGGGGCTTCAAACCGGCGGCAGAAAGGTCGGGCAGGCGGGCCGATGGAGTCGTGTCTGGACCACTCCAGTTGGGCACAGGCCTATCGCCGGCTGGACCACTCCAGCTGGGCACAGGCCTATCGCCGGCTGGACCGAGAGATAGGGCGGCCTAGTGGGCACAACAGAGGATTTATATGATATTATAAGAGCTGAATATGAATTGGTTATATCACACTACTAGCGCATATTAGTAGGAGTAAGAGGAGAGCTGCACAGAACTGTTTCGGTCTCTCTTTAGCAGTCCACACCCCTCGTACTGTTGTAAAAAAAGACTACCACTAATTTATAGTATTCCCCATTATTATTATTATTTTCTGAGTCAGATTGTGGTGCTATATAGTTGATAGTTCAGTTCAGTTGTTAGTTTGAAGAATTATCTGCTACAGCGTATTTTCAGTCGATATGCAAACTTCGCTGCTTATTAATGTTATGTTTGCCATAAATTGGCGGTAAACAATTATTATATTTGACAGCTGCCGAGGACAATAGTTGGGGTGTGGACAGTTCCAAAAAGGACGAAAGAACGTTGTCTAGCTCTCACAATAACCGTTAGTAAAACATTACATACTAGAATATGAATGACGCATTTTTAAATCAACACATACATCTTACATCTTGGCATCGGCGTTTTGTTTCAAATAAAGATGGAAGAATGGAGTATTCGAAATATTTTAATTGAAGGCAGAGACTATATACTAATCTATACTAATCTATAATAAGACGTGTTTTACTGGCTTGTTAACCTGAGTTTATTTACATACTTCGCGGGTATATTTGTAGCACGCCGTAACTGATAGAAAACGGCTGTTTGGCTTATGTTACAGAGACTGATAATATTCAGTAGAATGCCGCAGTTGGGATATAGAATATCATCAAATGCTATACTAAAGGGAGAAATGCCGAAAACTTTTCTGTTTCATATTACTAATTATGGAGAACTAAGCCAAGTAAAGTTTTTAAAGAATGATATTTGCAGTTTACTAGACTAAGATTAGAAAATATGTGGAAATATACTAAATTCGTACTTTGAAGTAAAGGACTTTAATAAAAAAAATTCTGTGCTTGTGCAATATCATAATTTATATTACCTTATATCGAAAAAGTATGCCGTTATTACTCGTAAGACATTAACAGAAAATATGATTTAATTACATACAACGATTCTGATGTTTAATTGTAAAACTTTGTCACAAAATAAATTGGGAGAATTAATATTAATAATATATTCAATTCTTATTATAGCGAGTTGGTGTCAAGCAATTTAGCCATATAGTAGATAATATGTAAATATTGTATCTTATTGCAGTGCAATGAATTATAATTTATTAAAAATCTCACCAAGCAAATCAAATAATTAATAAATGATTTTCTCTCAACATATATCTCCCGTATATGTATATCCGCTGGATTGAAAACATCTATTTCTTCGCTAAAATACGAAATACAGTAATACTAATAGTGATGTTCGAAATAGCATTTATTCCATGCTAGAAATATCTGTAGAGCATAAAAAATAACAATTTGTATGTACTCGTCATATGTGGTTAGAAAAACATCAAATTGGCTGCAGTTTTACGAAAATGACTTATTTAACATCAGATTTACAGATTCTAAAACAAGAAACTGCAATTCATTAGAACAATTTCTTCAGCGGAAACTGTTCTTTATAAAATCGGTTAATGTAGTGTTTTATAAAAAACAACGTTTATAAAAATTACACATTCAGTTTAAAAAAAAAGACTTCATAAAGAAATAAAGCTCAATTTTGCACATGTTAACGTTATATATTTTACACTACGCGCCAAAAATAGTGTGAAAGTTGGTTACAATTTATTTTACAGTATCTATCATCCTGAGGAGGATCCAGTTGATTCATTTATGATGTTTCTTATACACTCCTTCGATTATTATTTTCCTAACGTAGAAATTACTTCATTAAAATTTGAAACAAATTAGAGTCTATAGCACGTGAATTTGATTTTTATAATTTTCTTGGGTACATTGTGAAAGTCAACGTGTCACACACCATTTCCCCAAAAATGAAATAAAAAACCCTTCTTTGAAAATTCACAGCTCTTATATTTATTTCTTACTTTATTCTATAAATTAAAAAGCCGCATGGAATAAACGTGCCAACTGTCTTCTGTGAAAGAAATCATTTCACAGTATGTTTGATTCATAATCAACATGAAACGCTATCAGCTGGTGTCATGCATGTTAACGATCTGGATGGCCTTTATCATGTTAGAGCAATTTACTGCGTTAAAATTATACTAAAATGATAATGGTTTTTCTCGAAAGATTTAACTATATTTTGTACGCAAATCTAGAAAGCCAGGCCTACCGGTACTGGGTGAGCTTGAACGCCCCTCTTCTCTGACATGGCAGCTTGTGGCACAGCTTTTGAGCCACCACTACTAACAATAATATCGTCTTCGTCGAATTCCTCAGAGCCACCAAAGTCGGGCTTTGGTTCGGCTATATGGGTGGGCAGCTTGCGAAGAACACTGGAAAAGAGAAAGAGATCAAGCAATAGGGATTTAGGCGATCGACTGATGAGGGTAATCGATTGGAGAAAGAAAAAATCTAGATTACCAAAATATCCTATTTAATGATACATAGATTAATAAATTAAGTGAGTAAAAAACATCTAATAAATCATAATCTAGTCTATACTATAAAAAAACTATCAAATAAATATGATATTAATGTTGATCTAGTTAAAATGACTACTTGGAAATGTTGAATCGTAAATTTCGTAAAAGATATAAATATTACATTTGACCTACTTAAATGACCTCAAAGTTAAACAAACGTCGAAATCAAATTGAAAAACGCCTAAGAGTTTAAAGCCCAATATACTGGGCTGGACTGTTAACCGTCTTTTTGTGTCAAACAAATTGGTAAGTCAGTAAAAATTACAGACATAATAGGACTATTCAAGAAATGAAACAAATACATGTTTCGATAAATTGGCTTTTATTTAATAAGCTGCACTAAACACTGGCACAGATATTCAATAATTCTATATTTTGGTAAAATATAAAAAAAACTCCTTCTAGAATCTAAGACAAAATCAAATCAAATCTAAGTAGAATCTAAGAAATTGATGAACACCATCTTCAATCAAATCGGATTGCAAAGGAACAAAATATAGCAGACGACTGACAATATACACGCCCAGTTAATAAAATCTATATTCTCGGCTAGACAGAGAAGGTGACTTCACTTGTCAGATTAGACTGATTTAAAGTCAGTTTCGTTAAATAGAATATTTTTTTATCTTGACTGGCGCTTTCTTTTATAACGTGATTTCAAACAGTTGACATGGAGGGGATTGTAATTTCACCAACTTACGTGTCACCAGAAAAATCCGGTTTCAAGTGTTCCGTACGAAGGGACATTTCTTTTTCGTACTCCTCCTTTGACATCCTGAAAACAAAATAGCAGAAAACCACGTCAAGCTTGGTTGTTTGCATCTTAGTTTGGCCTGTCTACTGAACTACGCAGTTATACCTTATTAGTATCAGAGCAAGTAATAAAGACTAAAAGAAAGAGAATATGAGTAGAACTACGAGCAGAAAAAAAAATGAGAAGCAACTTAAAAAAATAATAATAATAGAATTAATATAAGAAAAATGGAAGGAAAAGAAAATTAGAATAAGAAGAAGAAAAGAGACTACAATTAAAATTAAAACCTAGAAAAAGCAACTTAAAAAAATAATAACAATAGAATTAATATAAGAAAAATGGAAGAAGGAAAAGAAAATTAGAATAAGAAGAAGAAAAGAGACTACAATTAAAATTAAAACCTAGAAAAAGAGACGAAAAAATAAAGAAAATGTAGAAGGGATCAAAGCCTCTCCCCCCCCCTCAATAGGAAGAAGAGGCTACGGACAACTCACTTGAGAACCATGGCGAGGACATCCTCTTCCTGTTCCGTGTCTCCAGACCCAGAAACTCCACCGGGAGGAGGTACTCCAACCCGACAGGACCGAGTGAAGTGAAGCTGCAGGATGCGCATCGCCTGTTCCTGCAGCTCCATGTTTGCCGACTCCATCTGGTGTAAAAAGAGTTGATAGTTCTCCATAGCGAGGATGTACTGGACTCCGGTCGTGTAGCCCGGAAACTGTTCCTCTGGTTTCCCAATACTGGAACTCCCGTCACCCGACTGTTTTAGGTTATTGAGAGCCGCGATCATCGCATCGTGACTGAGACCAAGGTCTGTACGGAAGCTGTCCAAAAGACCCGTCACCTGGGGCAATTAGATCAGAAAAAAGATATCATCACTAGACACAGGGGGTGATGCTCAAATGAATACTCCGTAACTTTAGACCGCATAGAATAATAATTGAACGAGGTTCATATTATTACTTAAGACCTATGCACACACAATGCAATCTACACCGAAGGCGTCACAGTGCAGCAAAAATCGATACACTCTCTGCAGAAAATCTACATATAAACAGA
>JAYRBW010026850.1:0-12366 GCA_036023295.1 Invenusta paracnida
CAACCAAGCCAAGAGCACAGTCAGAGTCAACCAAGCCAAGAGCACAGTCAGATGCAACCAAGCCAAGAGCACAGTCAGAGGCAACCAAGCCAAGAGCACAGTCAGAGGTAACCAAGCCAAGAGCACAGTCAGAGGCAACCAAGCCAAGAGCACAGTCAGAGGCAACCAAGCCAAGAGCACAGTCAGAGTCAACCAAGCCAAGAGCACAGTCAGATGCAACCAAGCCAAGAGCACAGTCAAAATCAACCAAATCAATTGTTTCGTCAGTGGCAACCAAGTCATTGTAGCCAATGATAGTCAATCTATGTTTGACAAGTACCTATATATATTTACTTTTTTACGTATATATAATTATAAAAAAAATATAATTATAAATGTAGCAGCATAGTCTTTTTACATGTCTTTTTTATCGCAATAATGAAAAATCGACAGAGGATCTTTATTATAGATCACAATCTTATTTTTTATCATACTTTTCCGATAACCAATTGATGTATGTAACGTTAAACAAATATCTAAGATAGATATATTATAGTTGTTGTGTACAATTCCATAATAATCTTGTTAGTAATACTTTTTGTTCAACTTGCTGAAATAAAATTACTCAATAAAATTACTCAATAAAATCAAATTTATTTACTCGCACTTTTTTCAAAAAAAATTCTCATGCGATTTAATTATTAATTATTTTACAATTAATTTTTAGTGTTACCCGTAATTACGAAAAATATTAATTTCATGCACTATTTTTTTTAAATCATTAGTGAAAGTTTTTACTTGTTACTTATAACATATAAGTAGTCTGTATGGGGATCTGGGAATTTCTGAGAGTTCCAAAATACAATTTATGAAAAAATTAAAGGTTTCAATTTTTATAATATATATTTATAATTAAAAGTCTTTAATTCAAACATAATTAATAACAAAACAAAAATGAAAGCAGCACATGAACAAAAGCCACAATACGAGCTCAAAGACAAGCTACATAAATAATGTTAACCTTTTCAGCCTTTAGTTGTTTAATTGTTCAGCCAAGTATGAGATTAATATATAACAATGGCTACAAGACTTAGGTATCTATTGTAATGCTATCTAATAAAACCAGACATATATAATATGTAATATAGATAATATGTTGGATATGTATGCAGACAAAATAGCATAAAACAATTAAGACAGCAAAAATGTGGGACAAATCGTGGTAATGGTACAATGTTTACCTATTGGCTATTAGTAGGTATTACAATTTTTCTCCCATATCAAGAATATTTATAAGAAACAAAAATAAATTAATAAATTAATCACATTTAATCATTCAACCAAATTAGACTATTAAACAAGAGCAGATTTTGTTATTTCTAGTCAAGATATAATCAACATCACCAATATGATTATTTTCTTATTTGGAAAACTCAATGGAAAACGATTCAAAGAATTCCTTCTACCGACAATAACAAGAGGATTCCAAAAATGTTTGGTTGTATCAGATTTATTATACTGTCTTTCCGTTATACTTTTTGTTTATTTATATATATATATTTAAATATCACAAAACAGGTTCCATATATTATATTAAACATTGAAATATCGTTAATAATGCGTTGTCGTATATATTTATCACATCTTCATAATATCTGAATATCATGCCAACTAATTTGACGTTGGATCGTACAATGTGTTACCAACAATTGGTTACACTGTAAAGAATTCTATATTTTATATTTATGTTGTCATTTGCATAGAATTCCATACTTTATTTATTTTCAAGTTTTCAAGTGATTTAATATTGTCATCAACTGGTATGTTTGTTTTTCAAATTTGGACTGTACAGCTATGTATTGGCTTCAGGAATGCAGTGAATAATTTGGAAAAGACACACACCTTGTAGAACTCCTGATGATACTGTTCCAGATTGACGGGTTACATATCCGATTTCACCAATGAGATCTATTTGAGTGGGTAGTCTTCAATTCACATTTTGAAGTTAACAGGAACTTAGTAATATAAAAGATATATATTCATTAGTGTAGAATTATATATTTCTATCAAACACCTTTTGACAAACGATTGAATCGTTCGTGTTCCTTTCCGATAGACCCGAGTTTCTTTTTTTTTCAAAGCATAATTTTTTCGAGTTCACCTTTAATTAAACGAGAATATAAAGATAATTATTTCCATTTTCAGATGATTCCCAGTGATGATGATTTTTTGTTGAAATATCTATGCATATCTTTGCTTTATTAATATCTATATATCAGAGAATAAAGACCAGTCCTTTACTCGGTTTGACTGATTATAAAGATTCAGAATTTCATTTAAATCATGCAATGATTTGGTCCTATAGTGCATATGCCTTATATTCTTCATTTTGCGTACTTGAAAAACAAAGCATTAAAAAGATTATAATCCTTTTGATCTACTTCATTAATGTTTAAAACATTCAAATTTTATAGTGTCATCTTTGTCTTAAATTAGAATTCAATAAACTTGGCTTAAATATAATCGTTAATAAAAATCATTCAAATATTTACAATATTATACCAGAAAATTTGTTCAGGACTATTTTACACATATCTATTTAAATCATGAGTTTACGGAGAACTTGATTTTGAAGTGGCCGGAGATTGTCCATTTCTTAAGAACTCTATGTATTATTGAGGGAGAGGTTTAAATGTGAGTATGTGGACCAGCTAAAAATTCGCAGAGCTTGAAGAAGTTTATAACAAAGTCCAGCAATTACTTCCGGTTTCAGTATTCCTAATTTTTTTAAGTAGATAGATGATCTCATCTACGTTGGCTCCAATAGACAAACGTTCATTATTGTTTTGTATATGCGTTAATTTTTCTTATTTCTTTGCCAAGACATTTGATTATTTATGTATATGATTTCCTTGTCATATTCCTGAAAGTGTATGTCATATTATTTTGCACCAATTGCTTGAGTTTCAACATTCCAATTATTAGAATAATAAGATCTGAGGTTTGACTCTTATTAATTTTGTATGCAAAAGCTACCCAAAAGCTTTTGCAAAATAACTTTATGAAGATTCACAGCAATTAAATCGTTTATGCTGTAAAATAGTTTTAGATACGCAGGCAATAAATGATATATTGCAGACAACTTACGTATGTCAAAATTGTATGAATATATATATTTACTCTTAAAATTAATTTAATCAAAATATTTAATACTACTTTTAGTCCACCCATTAATATCAAATTTATTAAAATAAAACGATTTTATATTGACAAAATTGTACAACGCAGATGTACAACAGATGTATATGAAGTCAATAAGAGTCAAAGTTTGGACTCTGATTCCAAAACTATAATACCTACAGAAGCTATAAGGTTTAAAATTTGGACATGTAATCGTACCAAATAATAAATCGATAAATTTACACGTTGTTTGTGGGATACATCGAACTTTTAAAAATTTAAAAACCCAAAAAAGTACATTTTTCTTCTTACTTCGATTTTCATGTTAATGTCATATACATGTTTATTTCTTTAATCTCTGCTTTTACATGTAACGTTTTAATTTCTGTAAAGCGCATGGGACGCATCTTATTTGCGGCGCTATATAGAAAGATAATAATAGTAATATAAAAAAGCTTATAAATAATATATAAAAATAGTTCGAATTTCCATATTTTATCGAACGTTGAAGTATAATCAATATATACTTTATACATTAAAATTGACTATTTAGCAATTTTAATTGGGACATAATATAACCAAATTTGACGATTCCGTAGCATCAAGACGATTTCGTCCAGACATGAACTAGAAAGGGCACGCTTAGCTTGAGAGATGCTAACAGCTCTAGTCATTAATGCTAAGGAGAATAGACCAAGCCAAGAACAAGAGCGTCAGCAATTAGCTTGAGAGATGCTAGCAGCTCTAGTCATTAATACTATATTAAATACGATTAATAAGAAAAATTATTTGCGGAGATAAATCTTTTAATTTTAGTATCTGCACCTCAATAAGGGTTTTTTACATAATAATTGCTTAATATAATTGCTTAATATAATTAGTTTTATTGAATTGTTGTGAAACATATCTGTAAATACTGCATTTAATAAATTAATCTAATTTAGATATCTTATAAAGGACTAATTGTGATACTTAATTGTTACGATTATGACTCAAATGTAGTTATTATTTATTTTAGATTGAAAGACTCAAAATTAGACGTAAATTAGTTTTCTGTTGGAGATGAAAAACCCGCAAGAAAACATGATTTATTGGTCAAAACTTTACTGTTGAATTTGGCCAACTTACTATTTACAATAAGTTTCGTATGAGAGTCGAACTGTAAGACGAGTAACAATTGAGTGATATTTATGGAGCTGAGTAATTATCAAAATATCCTAAATGTATTGTTTTTCTTCGTGTATGCATACCTATTCTTACTTCAAATTGCTTCTAATTAATATGCTCATATTTGAATTTAACTGTTTGAATATGTATGTAATCCCAATAAATACATAGCACGCGACAAAATATTCTTTTAAATAGTATTATACTACTTAGCACAATGCAAGTAATAACAAGGTTTAATAATTTAATAATATAAACATTATGATTGAAAGAATAAAATTTGTTTTCCAATCATACATGCTAAAATATTATATCAAATATAACAATCACACAAAACTTGTTAAAATTCATGAAAATCAATAAGACAACTGACAATCAATCTAATACACATATAAAGATTCATTATTTCTGTTTGCCCACTCAACTAGAATGTTGAAAAACGTCTGAATAGGGTATCCTTAGCATCCTTCAATCTGAGGCTCCACAAATCAAGTTTTTGTTGTGAAAAAGGAAAGCGTAGCGAAGTTTTGTTTGACTTTCAACTTTTATCAATTCTAAATGCAGTTTAAGACTACTTTTAAGATATACTTATTGATATGAAATGTCTTGAAATACAACATTTACAATGCAAGGCACATGAAATCAGTAAGAGTCGAAACTCCAAGTTTCATTACTCAATGATGTGATGGTAAATAAACCATTTTATAGAAATAGTCGATAAATTTAGAGCTTTAAAAGGAACACTTATTCAAGACATACTTTTTGCAAATTAGTAACTTGTGAAAAACACAGGAAAATTGTAATGTTTCGATATAATATTAAGCTGCGAATATCTACTTTAAAAGCTATTGATTGTAGTATTCGTTTATATTTGAGAGTCACGGAAAAAGCCTCATAATCGGTCATGACTAAAGCCTTTATCAAATCTAAACCATCACTGATTACGATACTTCATACAGCTTTAGATAAAACACTTTTAATAATTATCAATTCCACCAAATCTTTGCATACCTAGTCGAGACATTACCGAGATTATAACAGTTATATTTCCTTCAGATACGATCGATGAAATTTCTCTTCTTTAGCTACTCAGATAACTGAGACAATGTCAGTTTTATGTTACTAAGAGTGAAGTTCATCCATTTACATATTATAATGCACAGAAAATAGCTGTTAGCCCTAAGTTACCAAATGTGATAATATTTCGATGCATTAATTATAGGCCAGTGTTAAACTTCTCAAAAAACCAAGGATATATTTTTCTTGAAACAATTTGCGGCTTTATCGACAACTTCCACTAATTTGGTCAAAGCTTTTCAACACTTCATTCGACCGCTAAAACGAACTTATTAATTGTGATGAGTGTATTAATTTGAACCAATCATAAATTAGTAGTACCAATGTTGAAAATTAAATTTATACTCAAAGTTAAATGAGAAATTTTGAAATTTAATGTTCACTGAAAAGTATCAAATTTAAGAGAATATTTATTAATATTAATTGCATTGTCAGTTTGCACAATTTCCGTCCTGGCCATATATTAGAAGTGCTACACAGCAATAGTGCTACTTTGTGATTGGCTCAACGGATCTTCTGAAGTTCGCATGTCGCCTTCCATTTTATTATAAAAGGGAGTGTTGGGAAAGTATTCTCCCTGTTTTGGAAATTAGAACAGTTTTTCAGTTATGCGATAGGCGAGTTTATTATAGATTTTAGACTAAAATATAAAGAATAAAGTTCACTTGCGGCATCCTAGATAGTTCATAGAATTGTGCAGCGATTAATTAAGTTGTCAGTTTCGCCGTCCATACAGAGGCCTCGAAGCCTCTTAAAAATGTAGGAAATGACAAAACATACTTTTATTTAAAATAATACATATCGCTCTTGAAATGAAAGAAATTAAGTTACCGTTTGATTTCCTGAAATAGTTCAATTGGAATATCAGTGACCGAGCATAACTGCGAGATTTGCTTCTCAATCTGAGTAGACTTCAGTCACAAATGTGTGTAATTCTGCGAACATGGCTGTGCTGAGTTGGATTAACAAGAATTGATTAATTAAGTGAGATTAGCTTTTAAATACTTGTCAATAGAGCATAATATCAAATACACCAATAAACGGGGAGAAATCTGGTTGAAAAGGTCGCTCAGAAGCTGGGAACATGCATCAACGTTGTTCAATGCGACTTCAAAATATCAGATTTTATTGTTTCATAAATAGAAAAAAGAACGAATAATTCTTTTAAAAGCTTGCGAGAGTTTTGCTGTCTTATAAGTCAATCATGAGTGCTACTATATTATCAAATTCTAAATACGTAAATACATATTCGATGATGCATCATTTTACCTGCAACAAAAGGAATGGAAAAATGGTTTTATGAAATTTTCACTTAAAAAGGTAATTACACATAATTCCAAGTTGATAAACTGTGTTTTCTAATTGATTAATTGATTTGTGACATATATCCTTCATCGATTAAAGCAGCTTATTACAATCAAGTATACTCTAAGTAAATCGACCGTGATTATGACAATTGTATTATGAGCATTTTGTAAATATGAGGACTTCGGACAAACTATAAACAGACAAAATACCATTTCTAAACATAATCTAGATATACAAATACACACACACAATCCAATTAAAACTCAATAAAACTTGGATTATCGAGGCAATATTAATAATCGAATTTAACTATCAGAATCATCTGAAATCTCCATCGTTATAATCTCGATATGTCTCGTGTAAGCATGCATGAATCAGGAAAATTATTTCATTTGCAATTGTTTTGTAACATATTCCCTGTATAAAACCTGCGCCAATTGACATTAGATCTGTCTGCTTTAAGATAACAGATTGAAGACATCCGCTTTTGGGTGCTTGATGCGACATGTTGTCATCTCTTTGTTATCATTCTTTGAGTCTGACAATCCGTAGAAACCATTTCGGATATCTAAAAGTAAATGAGATTATTGAGATGGTTCAATAAAATTCAATTATTTTGTGGACTTTAACTGGAGCACTGTAAAAGTGTCAGTTAATTAATTAATTCTTTACTTTTTAATAGATTTATAGGGTGTTTCAGCTATTATGGCCGTTTTTAAAGGAAATTTTGACAAAAGCATTGCGCGTCTGGTACAATTCGTATATCAAAAAGGAGACAAATGAAGCATCTAGGAATGACATGTATTTGACAGAGTCAACAGTTTCAGCTTGTTCCAGAACATTGTAAAAACTGAGGCCCTCGAAATTCACAGCAATAATCATCATGAATTTTTTGTCCATTGGCATTGGCGATCGTCTGGGGATGGTGGGTTTGTCGCCCCCAGGAGTAATCCAGGAAGTTGGTTTTGAAGGGCACCCCATTGGTCTTGAATAAAACAACTTCTTGTCTGTATGTACTGTACGCTTTTTGATATATCTTGTCCCAGCAGGCCGAATAAGCTCTTGCTACAACGCACGCGGTTGTCCTTCATCGCCTGGGTCAATTCGTGGGGCACATATCGATCAGTAAAAAAGATTTTAAATGATGATCCTTAGTGATTATTCGGTAAATAAGCAGATGATTGACATCATGTTCAGCTGCTAATTTTTGACAACAAAGATGGGGATCTGAATTTACTTGCTCCGCAATGATTGGTGTGAGATTGACTCGAACAACTGATTTACAACTTCTATTTTCTTTTCTTTCTAAACTTGTACACCTTCACTAAATTTAATTGCAATTTGTCTTGTTCTTCCTTCAGAGACAGCGTTACCACAAACTGTATTGATAATATGGGGAATATCAACTGCCGACATTTCATTGCGTCTAAATGTTTCAATTATTAGATTTATATCTCTTTTTGTAATAGCAAAATCCATATTCTCTAAGAATGAGGTACAGAAAATAAAATGAAAATGATTTTAGAATAACAATCATGGATATTTTTAATATTTTAATATTTACATTTCTTTTAGATTTAAAGATATAAATATCATATATACATTGGATTTTATCACTGTAATATAATTTGATAACATATACATTATTTAAATTAACAAAAAAATCGAAAGTATAAAAATGTCAAATTTCTCATCTAAAAACGGCCATAATAGCTGAAACAGCTGTATATATATATATTTAACATATATATATAAAATGTTCATAATAAAAAATAAAAAATTATTTCCTAAAGTTTAAATTTTTGGCAGTTTCTTCTACGTATTATAAATACAGCCATGAGAATATTTTGTAAATAACCATTTAAATATAAATATACATATATTATATATTTTTCAATTCATATTTTATTGATATATACATATTTTTAATTCAAAGAAATATATTATTATTTTAAAAGCTAATTAATCAATGTATTAAGTTGCAGTGCTCAACATTAACACATACCCGACTGCCTGGGGCATGTACGGTATCTAGTCGGGCAACTACATATCTGAAACTGGTGCCACTCTCGTGCATGTATAATTATTTTGGGCGTTCGATGGACGACAATAGAAATCAACTCGTGTTCATAACTCTGCGAAATAATAATCACAAGTATACCAGATCAATAAAAATGTCCATCTACTCCAAAGACTTTAAATAAAACAACTAAGAGAACAAGTAATTCATTTAAAGTCTATGATCTACTCTGACAACACTGAGTCATCATTGAAATGTAATTGTCAACGCAAGAACAAATAGTAAGGAAAAAATACCTGTGCATCAACTATTTTTACCATTTGAACCCCCCCCCCCCTCCAAAATCTTTGATGCTTTGATTATTTCTCTCCACGACCAATGGGAAGCTTAGATTTAGGATGGAATTTCGGAAACCGTTCTAACTAAGTTAAGAGCTCCTCAAAACTAGGAGCTCCTAACTTTTAGCAGTTTTTTGGCATTTATGGTTGGAGGAGCTCTTTAAGACTTGAGCTCTTAACTTAGTTAGGATGGTTTTCTCATTCCACCCTTAGTTCCAAATTTCGAAATGGAACTGACTTGGAATAGAAATTAAAATGCAACATCCGAATTTATCCGAGTCACAGATAAATTAATTAGGCAAGTTAACATCTCCAAAAAATAAATAGACAGGCTAACTGACACCGGTAATATTAACCCCCTATTTATACAGCGGCATAGTGCGATTTTCATTCTGTTAAAACTGGCTAACTATACATTTAAGAAAAGAATTCTCAAATGCTATTGATCATTTATGCATAAATTGATCCACTTCTCTCCATTGTTAGCTTTCTTTCTGCTCTCGGTTACAATGCTGGTATATTATAGTGCGTGATTCCATTAAAGTCTGGCAATTAGTAATTTTCGGTCCGACGGCAACCCGAAATTGTAAACTGGTTGCCTGACAAGTTAATGTCGAGATCTAAAGTTAAAGTACATTTATTGTAAGTTTCATTTAATACCCTCAAAGTAATATCAATTATTAAACCTAATAAAATAATTATAATAATTATAAAGCTATATTTGTATATAAAACCAACCTACACGTAAAAAAATATCCATTGCTAGTTCCATTATGTAATGAACACAGACATTGTTTCCTTTAATACTATGTTAAATTGATATTTTTTAGATAATTAATTATACTGTAAAAAACAAAACCTAATTTTCATTTATTAAATTTACTTTAAATTTAGCATAATTGTTTTTGTTTTTTTCCCGCATCCGTGTGGTTAAAGGTTCTCGATGGCTTCCCATACGAAACGGGTCGCCTCCTCGGGTAATAATTGTTCGTTACATATATAGGAATATTACACAAAAAGAAATAATTAATTTCTCAACGATTTTTTCTCTAAAGCCAAATAATTGTATATTATAATCTGAGGAAGACTCAAGAGGGTTAAGACCATCGTAACTTTTGTACTAAATTTGAAGAAACCTCGAGGAAGCCTTATATGGTTGACCTCATTCAAAAATTCTTATAAGAATACCGATTGAGGGTGTCTACTCCTTGGAATATGCGCCTTAGTCATAACATATTACTTTTAGTTTCATTATTTAGTTATTAAAAAATAATAAGGCATAGGCATATATATGCCTAAATCTTAAGAATTATTTCAAGAACAACATAGTCATAAATAACATTTTGAATTAAATATATATGTATATTCTATTAAAATTAATATTTTCTCAGACATTATAGCATCATGAGTCTCCATTGTTTTTTAAATGGATCTACTCGCGGAAATGTATAAAAGGATAAATACAATTTTAAGATGTATTTCTATTGCATGAGGGAACACTACAATAAACCTTTTTTTTTAATTGTCAAAGGAGTTGTTGAGAACACGCTTATTTTACGATACCTTTCGGAAAATATTGCTTAGGATAAATAGTGAAACTATTAATAAAAAGCAAAATAAACGGACAAATATTCAAACCGAAACTTAATTTCTTTGTCATCAGAAAAGTGGTTACTACTTGTTGATAATGAAAAATTAAATCACGACTGATCTACCGTATTGATGTAAGGATATAAATGATATTTAGTGCGAAATATATTGAGCGCTTTTTAAAAGTGGAATCGTGTGGAGTGCTCTTTTTTCAGGAATACGAAACTTTTGTAATGAACTATTTTTTGTTGCTCTTTAATTGGATGTGGAGCATCAAACCGAAAGATATATTTTAAAGCAAATCAATGTAGACTGCAAATTTTAAATGAATCTTTGAATGCATTGCATAAACGAAGAAAATACGTTACCGAATTAATTTCTATGGTTACGCCAAACGATTCTGACTTTTGGAATGAAAGTTTCCTAAAAAGTAACATCAGAATCGAAAACTTTCCACTTTTGGAAAACACTTATTGTTTTAAAGTGATTTACGCAGTATTTACTCGTTTATTTAAAAACTTAAAATTTTAAGGGTTATTTTTCTATTTTCCTAAATTATACGGTAAGTAACAACAAAGCATGTAAGAATCATATATTATAAATCAGAATAACCGCGTAAATTAGAATCGTATATTATAAATCATAATAACCGTCTTGTGAGTGTAAAAGCTTCAGGTGTTCAAAGGGATTTGGGTATAGACAGTTTTTACATTTAAAAGAAAATATCATCTTTTATACTACCAAACTCAATGTGCGTGTGGATATGATTGTAATTTACACCAATTAATGCACATCACTTATATAATTACATCAGTTCTTTGTAACTGCAGACACCAAGAGTTATTAAATTTAATATTTTATGGTGCATCAATCAGTTTGACTCAAACTTTGAGTTACACAATGGACAGTAACAAAGTCCTTATGCTTAACACCAAATACATAACTAGGGTCTAGGTTAACTTAAACAGTTAAAGTATAAACTGTCACTATGTCAAAGATATAGACATAGACTATGCTAATGTGTTAGTGATGTTGACTCACTGATAGTGATAGTGATATGAGAATTAACTTTTTCCCATTTTCATTGATTAACATTTCAAGTCAAGGTTTGAGACTTTGAGATATTCTTTTAACATAATTAAATGCATTTCTATAAATAGTTTCAACTGAAATACATCAAAAAGAGTCAAAGCATACTGCTGATGATGTGCAAAGTTCACTAATTGTCTCAGTTTTAAAACTGGTTAAATTAAAGGTTTAAAATTCTATTGATATGACAGATACACTTAGTCTTAGAGATGAACATATTTATCTCCAAAGCTTTCAAACATGCTTTTTAGAATAATTTGATTGGCTAACTAGCATATGCACTGTTATCTGTTGTTTTCTGGCTATACATTAACTATGTCCATTTCATTCACTAAACTGAAGACACAAGTTACTGACACTACTGATTCACAAATTATATTCCTTTTATGATTGATTTTTTCCCTATTGCTACTACAGTAAAACCTGCTTTAGCGACCACTTGTGTATAGTGACCACTTGCTCATAACAACCACTCTAGTATCCCCAACAATATTTACATTTAAACCACCCTGTGTATAGCGACCACCTGTCCAACGTGACTGCGACCACTTAATTTTGGTCCCAAGTTAATATTTAACCTGTACATAAAGACCACACATAAAGACCTAGGTATTGCAT
>JAYRBW010026861.1:0-12366 GCA_036023295.1 Invenusta paracnida
TAAACATATTTCTCCACACTTATAACTATATGGTAGCGTGGCCGAGTGGTCTAAGGCGCTGGATTTAGGCTCCAGTCAGGCATGGGTTCAAATCCCGCCGCTACCATTCTTTTTGCTACAATTTCTATGATGAGGTGGGACGACCAATCTATAAACATACTATGATCCATACAGTCCTACTAGAGCATAGACATGATGGGACTGTGTCTACAAATTCTCACAACAATTCTCATCTATAATATTGTATGTATAATTCTAACTCCTATTATTGTAAGATACTTGTAATGCGAAAGTTTACTACGCTACTTATTACAGTGGGTACTATCCTGGCTATTATACTATATACATTTTGGCTATTCATCATAATACCCAATATGTTTAACAATTCTACAACAAGACTTCAATCTTGATCAACTAAAGCAAGGCCAGTGAGAATCAAATTTACATCAGAGAAAAGCAAAATAAATTTTGCAAACAAAACCAGCGAAGCCCTTAGATTACGTGAAAAACACAGTATCATATATGTATATTAATTTTTACGAATTGTACCTAATAAAATGGAAAGACTGAGAAGTATATTAAAGAATACGTTATAGGACAACTATTCTAATGAAAACGTTTTCTTCTAACAATTGACTCAACAAAAAAGGTAATATCATTGTATACAATTTTTCTCCGAAGAATCAATATGGAAATTAAAAATACTAAAAATTGTTTATCATCTTTGTTAATTATAACCATAATATATATATAATCCATTGATTTTTATGGTATTTCATAATTATCGTTCCAAATTCTTTAAAAATTTTATAGTCTGTTTAATCTTCCATGTGAGAGCCTCAATCAGTATATTTATTAAACTTACACAGATAACACTATTTTCAGGGAATTCTTTAAGTTACCGGGAAGTAAAAAGGTAATTTTGAGTACAAGTCTGAGTTTTAAAAATGGGGAATTTTATCGTTTGATTTATTATCATTAAGCACATATCAAGTCTGGAATAATTACAATCGTTTGAAATAGAAGACAGGTAGGTATGTTTATATACTATATACCATTTAATATTATCTTATATTAACGCCCAATTATTTATATAAATAGTGTCGAAATTAGCTGAGATTCAATATGGTACATTTCTTATTTCAGCATTTAGTGATAGAAAATGTAATTAAATTGATTTTTATATACAATTTTTAATATTTTATTTGAATGAAATTCTAATATTTTGATGTAATAATGTATAAACGCATAATAAAATGTTAAAAGATGTCCTCAGATTGTTTTTTAAAACAATTTTCTTAAATATTATATAAGTAAAACATTGTTATTCAGATTAATACACCAAAAAATATAGTTCAAACTTGTTTTAAAATAGGTCTCCACCCTAGTGCTAATGCAGAAAATTTGAATACTTTGGTATTATAGTAGTCCTTGACCATTTTATGTGCCATGTAAATAATGGGAGAGAGGGGTTGGTACAAACGTTTTCTCTCAATTTGATGGGTATTGCAGCTGTGTATAATATATCCATTCATTATATGATATATTATCTGGTAAAACATATGATTGACAAATGTATTTTTTAATCAAAACGGGAATTTTTCAAAAACTGTTCACGTGTTTAAGGTGCGGGTCGAACAAAAATATGTTCACTAATAAATCATCATGAAATTTTTATACGCAAAAAAATGTAGGAGATATTTTGGTTGAGTTGTTTTGCAACAAATATTTAATTGCTATTTAATTAACCTCTTAGTCTATGGGGGGTTAATAATGGTTATTTTCTCGTGCGATTGTTAATTTTGATATATATACATATATATTGATTGTAAGAACTGTGTTTATGTTGCAGACACGCAGAAGTATTTTTCAAAACTGTAATCAGATTTGTTTAATTTTCCAAATATCTACTCTATAATTGCGTTATAACTCGGACTTGTATATAAGCAAATATTTTGGTCTTTTATATATTGTATAGTTTTGTATGTACAGGTATCACGAATAAACTTGCATGGCTTTCCAATCTCGTTATATTAAGATTGTAAAGTATTCCCGTTTTGATAACTTTATAATAATTATTAAAAAATCCTATTTACCTTATTTATTCATTTGTAGAAATAGAACGTTCCAGATTTGGCCATTGTCTGACCAAAAGACGCACACATTTCAGTTATAAATTCTGATAATACTGACAACGAACATTTAGTGTAGACCGATACTTTTCGCGCGCTATATATATAATATATATTTATCTTTAACTTAAAGTTTCCTATAAAAGAATGTTAAATATGTCTAAAGCCTTTTTCCGAATTATGTTAAATTTGGACACTAAACTAACAAATCAGCATTCGTTACAACATTTTTAGTAGGACTAACTAGATATTTTTTAATTTTCTGCACACTTTCCTACGATACATGCAATATGTTTCCAAACTGGTTGGTTCCTGGCTTATATAATATTACCCATTTATGTTACCTTATTTGTTTGATTTAATTTTCTGTACCTCCGCATACTCAGCATTTTTGCCTCGTATTGTGTGTATAAAGTATACATAATTTTAACTAGCTCCAAAGTTTTTAATAAATGTATAATATGCTGATATAGTTATCTATTAGAAAGAACACATATATTTTTACGAGAAAATGAATTGTTGAAATATTAATTTATTTAATATCTATTCAGTACCTTAAATATATTTAACATAACTTAAACACCCATTTATCCAATAAAAGTTATGTATATAGTATATATGTAGTTTCATAATCTTTATTTACTGGATTAAATTAGGGCGATAACTGTTTAAGTGACATTATGAAAACACCCTTATATGTTGAAAATGCCGATGACAAACATTTTAGAAAAATATTATTGCATTAATATTTTATATTACTTTTGATATTGATCTAGTAGCATTTATATATTATGCATATATTATGTATATATCCGCATTCGTGTAATAGATTCAAGATGAGAAGTTTTGTTTTAATGCATTCTTCTAAAAATGGTTATTTTAATGGATAATTTCCAACTTTTTAATGCATTACTTCTAATGGATAATATGCATTACGTGAAAGACATATAATCCAATACTTGCAATGGATTCCCAGTTTTAATGCATTAAAAAGTTGGAAATCACCTATTAAAAGTTATTAAAATCAAGAACTATCGAGAATTGAATCTCTTTCTATATCTTCTTACACGTATAATTGATCTTATCTATATCAATTATATATAAAAACAAAATAGTGTAGGTATATATAAGAATTGTTTTAAACTAGTATTTACACTTTGTATTCATTTTTAACTTTCCTGATAAAGAATATTGTATATTGAAAAAACATAGTAAAATAAATGAAGATACAAATGTTTGTTTCTATTTTTTTAAATTTAAATCTTCTTCTCTACCATAATTATTCTATTTGTAAAAATGTTTTAAAATTAAAACTTTTTAAAGTATAATGAATAGAGCGTATATGTCTCATTATAATATACAAATCATGTCATCAATATTAGTCGCTACTGACACTTCCTTGTGTCAACAGACTTCTTATTCGTGTCCTTTTGACACAGCTTACAGCTTACAAATCTCAAATTTAATTTGCAATGACGCACATTATAATATTAAAAGGAGACCAACTACTCTAAGAGCACAACAAGAACAAATAAGAAGATGTAAAACAACCTTTCAAGCGTCCCATATAAAACAAACAAGAGAATAGTAACATTAAACATTGGGTAAGTATATATTTGGTTTTAAAAACCAAATTGGAGACCAAACATAAACTTGAAATATTCCTTTGTTTTGAAAACATCTGAAAACTTTAAAAAGTCGGTTTTCAAATCCAAGCATAAATTCACCTATTTTGTGTTGGTAATTCGGATGACATACTTTTTATATTATCTTGACGGTTATTTTTTTTTCAGGAAAACTCTATCCCTCCAAGTATTCTCCTCATCAATGCTTGTGTCACGAAACAAACAGACTCCGGTTTCAAAGTGACTGCCTGGACAGTTTTTACCTCAAAATATTCATGCATAATGTATTTTAAATTCTTTTTTTTGCACATACCTATATATTTATTCTATTGATTACGTATTATCATTTCCTTATTGATAAGACTAGATTATTTAGATATTTATCTATTGCTCAAACTAATGGCATTAGAATAAAATTCAACAGTGAAAAATAATTAATGGAAAAAGGGAAACACTTAGAAATATTATTAAATGCATTGGTTAATAATATATGCGCAATAATAAAATAGTAATAAGCTGTATAAAAAAGTGGGAAATAAAGTGTACACCCAGAATATTGTTATTGAAATGTTTACAGAATTTATATAACAACAATATTTCGATAAAAATAATAGTAAGGATTTTTATCGACTTCAATATATTTTTTCTACCATAACTTATTAGATATTATGAAATTTTCTTTTGTTTATAGCTTATACTAAAACAAGACATCCATATTATAAGATAATTAAACTAGATAGCCCATTATAGCTATAATAAAATAACTTTTACATAAAAATATATTACATACATAAAATCATGTCACAATACTTGGCTTGAAAGCGTGGTAAAAACAATACATCAATTTATTTTATTAGATGATTAAACTAGATAGCCCATGGCTATAAAATAACTTTTTACGTAAAATATATAAAATATACATATGATACATTAATTTTGTTAGAATACATAATGGAACAACAAAAATAACATTTGATATATTATAATGCTAGAGCAATATCAGTTAAAGTGATTTGAATATAATACAGGTATATATATTTGTATGTATAATTTAGGAATAAAATAAATGGTTGGAGCAATATTTCTATAACATAATTAAACGAAAGATATATATATATATAACATACAAGTATTACAGCTTATATGAATATTTCCTCCAAATAAAAGTTATTCGATTTTTAATATTAAAATTTTAAGAATATATACTGATTTATTTTGCCTTCACTCATCAGTAGAGAAAATAATTAATACAAATAAAACTTTCGTTTATCCATTTTATGAAAAGATATTTAAATAAAATTTAAATTTATTTAAACTCTTTGATTTCATGTAAACGAAACTGTTATAGAACTTACAGACCATGCGCTATGAAATCTAAAGAACATTTTGGTGCATATAATAAAGATATAATGTATTTATTTCTCAAATTTTTTGCGAGTTTTTATTTTCTGGAGCGCCCGTTATGAGTAGCCATTTTCTTTTTTGCTTAGTCCGCAGTGGCGTATTATGACAGGTAATGCACGTGCCCTGGGCGCCGCTTGAAGGGGCGACATCCTATGGCAGACCAAAGGGTTCAACCTGTAAATCACTAAGAATTCCATCTTTTTAAGAGGTAAACATCTGAATCTCAAAGAATTCCAACTTTTAAAGAGGTAAACGTTTTAATTTCTAAGAATTCCACCTTTTTAAGAGATACACGTATTTCTCTAAGAATTCTATATTTTCAAGATGTAAACGTCTATTCTCTGGCGTATGTAATATCGAGTTTTGTGTTATTTGCTATACACCAAATTTGTTAATTAGAAGATTAACGAGCTTAACTTATATTCTTGAGATTATTTTATGGTAAATCTTTCTAGAAGATGGATGAGGGTAATTGGACAGAAGCACGATTTCAATGTATGGCATAGGGCTATTTTCGCTTGATACGATGCTGTTTAGCTCACACTATTACATTTATTTCGTGGCGTACATCGGAGACTGCCATTCGCTTATTAGTATTATTCCCATGTCAAGTGACTTCAAAATTAATTGTGACACAATAATTGTTTTTGCCGCTATACTATGAGTTTAATATCTATGTAGTAAACTATACGCACGTGTATATATAACCACTGACATTAAGCAGGTTAATTCGATCCCAAACATTGGATATATATACATAAACACACCATATAACATTTATATCGATAAAGAGAGTATATAGTTTGCATAGCTTAGGTACGCCGTTCGCATTCTGAGGCAGTAGCTTCTTGAATTGTAAATCGACGCCCAGTAAACGCCTTTCGTATTGCAAACCGCATATTCTTATTCAACAGAAAATAGACTACTGGATCAGCCACCACCGTACTATACGTGAAAATCGTTGTCAGCCGTAGCGAATAATACGTCAAAAACTTTCCAAAGACAACCACCGTGTAGGGCATATAGCACAATGCATAAACAAAAACTATCGTCGCCATTGTGATAACTAGCCGCATGTCGCGACGATTATTAAATGCGGCTTGTTCATTGTTGATGTTATTCCCGACAGCGGCAACTCGCTTTTGTCTATTAAAGTAGTAGATTAGGATACTCGAATACATTATAATCATAATGATTAATGGGGCATAAACAAAGAGAATGACGAGAATGATCTTGTAAATGTTTGTATCGAGGGTACACGTAGCCTGTTCATAGCTATAGATCATTTTACTTCCCACATGAAATACTGGTGGAAGTTGTAAGGCAAGAGGCCAGAGACTGTTAAACAGCATCGATATCACAGAAATAAGTCTGATATGTCGCTGTGTAAAACTAGTATATTTGTTCTGCATAATGACAATAAGGCAGCGATCGACGGCAATGGCGACCAGGGAGCATATACTGGTTCCCAGGAAGACGTAGTTAAAGAATCCAAGAATCCCACAGGAGATTCGATCCGTATAGTAATGCAGACCCTCTGTGATAAAGTGGAGATGTCGGATTACCTTGGCCCATCCATTGCAACTTGCAAGGAGTAAATCACTGACCGCTAGCTGCAGAAGCCAATACTGATCCAGACGAGTCTTCTTCATCATGGCCAATGTGAAAATGGCAACCGCATTGAACACAGTGCCCAGCGTGCCTTCTAAAATGTACCCCATCAAACTGAGATAGTCCCGGGAACCAACTATATTTGGATCCCAAGGAAATGGGTACTTCTGATTAATGGTTACGTTAAACGATTCATTATTATTCATTCGTTTTGGAAATCGGAATGACAATTCTATCAAAAAAGACTTAATTCTTATCGTCGCTCGATTTATTAAATTTAAAATTTAAATGAAATGTTGCATATTGCAAAAGTTAGAGAACTATATAGTTTTTAATGTCAACTCAATATACCAATGAATGTGACTATACGTAAACAAATTGCTCTTCTAACCAATCAAAATACAGTCGAAGAGAAATTTGTCTCCGATATTATCTGAGAAGTTTCATGCTTACTAATTTATCATACAGATATTTATCTCATTCTTTTTTATTTCATGGCCGGTAAGAGGGGATCAGCCACCAAACATTTTTATTTGTCAGTTAATCAACTGCTGGTTGACGGTTTTATGAAGTGTTTATCGGCCAATGTTTGTATTAAAAGGTATTCTTTTAACCAAGCCTATATCTGTACCGTGTTTTTTGGCTTCCATATTCCGGCTGATTAGAATTGTTCCGGTTGATTAGGCTCCCCCCCCAATAAATTTTAAAAACATATTCCGGTTAATTAGACTCCCTTATAAATGTTAAAATCCTACCATATGGTTAAACAATATGTTTTGTAACAAAAATGAACAAAAAATATTTTTATAAAAAAATAGATAAACATATTTTTAATTTTTCTTATATTTATTGTACTTCATGATATATTTTATATGAAGCTAATATGAAGCTATTCAAGCTCAATCATTTTTGACAAAAATTTGCATTCTTAAGATGTAGTCGCAAGACCATTACTTTGTGTGCACAACAGCGCTAAAAGTTGTAAAACATTTTGTAAAAAAATTCATGAAAGTTTAAATAATTTCATTTGATCACTTAAAAATTACAGCAAAAATGCTGAAAAAGGAGTGTTCTTAAAGGTACCCTTCACTGTATAGGTATATGCATATTTTTAAATATAAGCAAGAAATGGAACCTGATATACAAATATCCGAGAAGTTAAAGACAATGAGGAAGGGAATTGGCCAGATATGCTGCTGGCTAAATATAAAGTGTTTTCTAACAAACACTTCCTAACGCACTTCCCATCTGGTATACGGTACCCCACTTTACTACATGAATATACTAATGAATATAGATAGATCTAATTTTTCTGTAGCTGCAGCATTTTAGTAAATAAAGTAACAGATAAAGCACAAGGTTTTGTAAAATAAGTATATTTTTTCACAAATTTTCTTAAGAAAAACTTCCTTTGTTGAGTGCGATAATGGAATTTTTTCTTCCGAAAATTCGTGAAAATATATACTTATTTTGCAGCAGCTTGTGCTTTATCTGTTATTTTATATATAATGAATATATAAATATATTATGTATGTTTGTACAGTTTTATTTTTGAAATCCGATGTTTTTTCTCCTTTGTGCTGTATATGTAATGTATGTATAGGATATACATATTATATTACATCTCTATAGAAAATATTTTGTATAATTATCAATTTCATATATTTTAGAGACGACATGTTTTATATATTATATTACATCTCTATAGAAAATATTTTGTCTAAATATAAATATTATATTTTTTAAAGACGAAATATTTCATATATTCTTTATTTCTCCATAGAACATATTTTGTATAAATAACAATTTCACATTTTCTAGAGACGATATATTTTTTACCATTAATATAAATATTTCCACATTTCATATTAGCAAATATTATAGAATCGTAAATATTTCTAGGTTACAAATAAGTCATATATATAAAATCTAAACATAAGCAATTTAATTCGTCACGTTTTCTTACATGTTTGTTAATACAGGTATAACACGCTGTTATTTAAAATATCGCGTTTGATTCGTGTTTACAAAAAGACATAAAATTTGTGTACACGTCTGTATCCCTCTATAAATAAAGAGTATTTATTCAAAGCAGAAGCACATAACAAGATACAGAATATGAATACAATCAACCAAACTTATTAAATATACCTCCTTATAGAAATAAATAATTTGACACAAATGTTTATTCTTAATTTTTGTTATAATAAATAATATCAGTCATGTGTCTATCCCTATAGTTTCCAAATGATATCGTTACTTGCCAAAAACTGCAAAATTAAAAGTATATTAGCTCATATCGTATAGTAGAATTGAAATACCTAAGCGTCAAATATGTATTAGCTTTTCTACTGAACTATAGGCCCTTTTCTACTAGGCCATTTCAGAAACGGGTTGGTTCAAACTGCCTCAGTTGAAACCGTCTTAGTTTTCATTCAAACTACCACGTTTTACATAAGGAGAAAATCAAATTGGGTAGAAAAAAATTGTTTCTAAACCAAACCAATTTTGTGAAATGAATTTTTAAACCATCCAAATTGCTGAGGTGTTTAAACTTTTCGAGATTTTGAGTTTAAACCGCCACTCAAACCAATTTAATTGAAATACTGACCTATCTTTTACAATGGAAATAGTGTTTTGTAATATTCGTTTGAAATTTCTAAACCATATTTGATTTCCTAAATTCGGTTTGGATTATTACTCAAAATTATTAAGTGTAGATTTATGTGCGCATATGTTACAATTTTTATTTTATAAAATTTAAATATTCAATTAATGTAAAATTATATTTTTATTTTTATATAATAATATTAGGTATTTTCTTATTTATTATACTCGGTGTGGCGGAGTTACGAGTTCCAAATATATTTGTATATATATTCTACTTTATGTATAGATTAAATTATACCTAGTAACATATCATTTGCCAACTATTAATTAGAAAAAGTAATGAAATTACCAGTATTATCAATTTTATATAGTCAACTCCTTTTTATTATGTTATAATTTTTTAAATCCATGCTCTTATATATACTCGGTCAAATATACAAAAAGCACAAATTATTGCTTTATTCAAAGTTACTAAGAGACTAATATTTATTTATAAAATCGTGTAGAATATGAAAGTAAAAAAAAGAAGTTATTTGAGGAAAATGATTGATTTTTAAATTGACAGATTGCTAACAACTTTTAAATATTCATTACACGTTTTAAAGGATATTATATATTTATCAATAATATTTATTATTTATATATATAGGTAAATATAATATATGTATAATACATAATAAATGTATATCTATAATATTCAATATACTAATGTTTTTGTTCAAAAACCTAATGTTTTTTATCAATATGATTCGTTTGATACATATATGTATATGTCTAATATTTTTAATCTTATTAAGTTAATTTACAAAATATTTAGTTAAATAATCCAAATTAATATGTGTGAAACAATATTTTACATCAATATTAATATACCTATACGGAATAATAATAATAATAATAAAATTTATTAAATATGACATTTCAAATTTTTTAACAACAATTATAAAATCCAAAAAATTATTAAATTATAAAAATTGTTAAATTTTGTATAATAAAAATTTGTTAAATTGTTACTATGTATTTGCTCTAAAAAAAGTTGATTCTGTCTAATTCATTAGTGATGTTATATCCCTTTTTGATCCAACAAAAGAAAGACTGTTATCTCTCATTTAAATGTGTACATACAATATTAATAGTTTATATAATATGTATACATTTTATATCAGTATTATTCATATACATTATTCATAAAGCGTAGCCATATGCGCCCCTGTTTTGACTTGGTAGAAATTATTTCCTAGCTACGCCCATGAATAAATAAACATTTAAATATTAAAAATGTATCCAATTAATTATTAGGGCTAGATGCAAAAAGAAATTTACGACTATCAAATATACAAATATGCAAAACCAATTTTCAGGAATGTTTGAAATCGTTTGTTTGACGGCAGCTCCAAAATTGTGTCCATTTTCCGGGTCACACAGCCCCCGTATCGTTCACTCAATTGAACTTTCGTCAAACTGTTTTAAACTGAGATGGTTTAAACCAAACTATATACCGTCTTGGTGAGCGGGCTATTATATTACTAAATAGATACATATATCTCAAATGTAATTATTATTTTTACTTATACGCATTTACTTATTAAGTTTATAAACATTTTCCTTATTTTGAACGCATTACAAATTTATTTATATTATTTATTTAATGTTATATTTTTATCATGTGCTGAGAAGCTTTCCTTTCTCTAAAGTGTGTATTTTATGTTAATTTTGGAATTTCCAAGTTTGCAACTAATGTGAATTAAAATGAGCCATCGACCAGACATTGATAAACATTCGTATGTCTTTGGTTGAATTAAATAGTTAAGGTTTGAAGGACAGGTTATATTATTAATGTAGGTATATGTCTGTAGTTTGCGTAAAAATATTATTAAACATATTGAACATAATTTCGTCGATAATATTTTTATACAATTCTTCACGATGTTCTAGTTCTATACAATGTGTTCTTCTCAAATATCTTTCTGTAGTTTATAACTTGTGGTTTCAAGAAAAAAATTCTGATTTACTAATCTCAAAATTTTTTAACAGTTAAGGCTTTCCATTACAAACGACTTTTGGTCAACTCAGTTCAAATTTTTTCTTTGTGAGCGTTTAACACAACTGTCGCTAGTGTCAATTTTGATTTTCATGCATCAAAGCAAGTGATTGCAAGTTGAAAATAATAATGACAGTTGAGACAGTCAGGGATAATTGAGAATACAATAGTTTAGAGGCTGTCTTCAAAGACCGTGGTTTTATCAGACTGACAAAAATATGGATATTTCAGCAATACCTATTTTCTTTTTTTATAAAAAATTGCTTGTAATGGAAATCAGCCTTTATAAGCATGAAATTTGATTTCCTAACTAATTTAAAGCAGCGTAACTAACATTAAGATAAAAATGAGCTTATTTAAAAAGTTGTTGTAAAATAGTGATTGCTAATCAAAAATTATATTTTGTTTCATATTATTTATAGATAATAATTTTAAATTAATTATTTTTGCCAATACTAAAATTATCATTTTGACCATTTTAATAGAATTTGTTACAAAACATCTTGGTTCAACCTACACACATGCGAAGTTTCAAAACTCTACTTTTCTGGGAAATTAAAAAGATAAAGCGAGGACCTACCTTCCATCTTTTTCAAAATGCTAAAGTCTGATGTGCACGTGGTTATTTCGGGTTCTAAAAGTGATATGAGCATGAAATTTGACATGTAGTTTAATTTTTAGCGGCACTACCGGGAAAAAGTTTCAAAATTGTGAATAGTTGTTAAATGTTAGCTGAACTACAAAAATGCCTACTCTTGTGATATACTGTATAAAACATACTGTACCTATACACAGGCATGAGCAAACAACCTATTGGTGTAGGATCGTTAAATACGAAAGAAGACCAAAACAATAGCCTTACGTTGCTCCATAATTCTAAATGAACTTCTTTTTATAAACTCGGTAAACTCTTTATAACTCTTATATTTGTATATAATACCTT
>JAYRBW010026872.1:0-12366 GCA_036023295.1 Invenusta paracnida
TGACCCTATTTTCAAATCTTTTAGACATCGCTGCATACAATGCCTATGTTCTATTTGTATCCATTCACCCTAACTTCCCCAACCTGGCCGTTTCAAGGAACCCTTCAATGACTTCTTCAGGAACAAAGAGAGTGGTGGCAAATCGTGGTGTGAACATAAGCAGTCGTAAAATTAGTAGACGTTTACAAAAATAGTTTCATCTACCTGCTCGCCGCCCTGCAAAGAAGCCCATGGGCATGGTCACTGCTGCACAAAGAACAAAACGCCTTCAATTCTGCCATTGATATATAAGGATCGCCCTGCGCTGAATGGTGGGATCGCAAACTTTTCTTTGATGAAGCACTTTCCAACAAGTAAGACCTCAGGGTACCAATTACATCAGACGCCCCAAAGGACAACGGCTGAATCCAAAGCCTACGCAAAAATTGGTTAAGCATCCTCCCTCTGTAATTGTTTGGGGAGCCATATGTGCTAATGGCAGACGTCCTCTTAAAATCATTCCAAAAGGAGAAACAGTAAACGTTAAAAAAATACATTGATATCTTGGACAACAGGTTGAAAATGCCTATGGAAATTCTTGGGGCATCTGTTTTCTTGCAGGACTCTGCACCGTGCCACAAAGCAAAGACAACGATGAAATGGTTCACTGATAACAATGTTGAAGTCACGGAAGACTTCCCTTCAAACTCGGCTGATCTCAATGTCATTGAGAACTTATGGAATTACATGAAGGGAAAAGTCGCAGAGCACCTACCTGAGTCAAGGCCAGAACTCATTACAATTTAAAAAGTGTCTGGACAACTGAGATCTCTCGAGATTACTGCAGAAACCTGGTCCGAAGCATGCCTGAGAGAATAAAAGCTTTCATCAGGCTGAAGGGTTATCCGAGTAACTATTGACTAGCTATTGACTTTATGACTGTAATAATTAACACTATTGACATCTTAGATGCACTGTAATCATTAAAATATTAAATATTTTGGAACAACTTGCTGTTATTATCTAAATATGACAAAACTTTGCAAAATATAGGGGGTGCTCTATTATTATGGCCACAGCTGTATTTTAACATATATGTTCATGTTGTTTCTCTTATTTTATTATATTGCATGTGACTACTGAAATGATATACCAACATTTAAAGTGCGATATATACTCAACAAAATCTGCATGATATACAGCATTTACTATAATATCTATGTATGTAAGTACATTAACGGAACATCAGTCTGAGCTAGTATTTCACTTTTTTCATAATTTTAATGAAACAGCATCGTTTCTAATAGGAATGATATTATCTATAATTATAGGCAGATCATACATTTAAACTTATATCGTCATGTTTTCTCTGTTCTTCACCGCATATAATTACATATATATTATAGACTACAATACTTTGACTTGTTCAGAAAACAAAGATATGTTTTTAACATTTTATTAATAACATTACATATTTTTCTAGACAATAAAATATTAAATGATATACAGTAATGCCAAAAAGAACTTATCAGATCGATAATATGAATGCTATATAATAATGACAATTAATAATTGTATATTAAAATATAAGTAAAGACATCAAAACCCACATGAAAATATATATAATGAAATTATTTAAATTAAGTATATGTGTGCTAAAGATGTACTAAAAATATTCCCTATAATTTAAACAAAATCGGTAGGATACTCACAGATTTAACAACAAAACTCTAGTTTAAGAATTAAGTAGATAGATATATATTTACATGTCTCATATCTATAGACACGAAAAGTATTTAAGATTAAATTAAATTATAATTGATATGATAATTACAGTTCAGTGTCGTATGAATTAGGGACATAAATTAATAGTATAAATATCGCCAGTGTAGTTCCAACAAGATAAACTTCGAAGAGGAACTTATCCATCACTTCAGCCACATAGAGCCACTTGTACATGCGCGCTCTAATCTCCACAGCGCTTTCTTTCTTCATCTGGGCTCTAGTTTGAAAGACTGACTCCGCTTTTTTGCCCCACTGTCGAGTAATTCTACTCCCGCCGAGGCACGAACAATCAGCATATAGGGCATTACAGTTTATAGAGTCATAGGTCTTACAATTATTGCTTTCACATTTTCCCCATTCTTCACCATCTTCTCCACCGCTGGATATCTTCGTCTCCTTAGCAACATCGTTATCAGAACTTTCACTGCTGGACTCTCCGAAATCTAATTCACTCGACGATTCTGATTCATGGTTGACAAAGAACTCTTCAGTCGATGAGTTGAAAGGGGAGAAGGTTATGTAGCCGAGAATGCTTTCAGCGATAAACCATAGCCAGCTGGGCACACTGGGACAATTTATATTTTCACCACGATTCTTCACGTGCATCACGAGGGTTGCCATGATGAGGGAAACAGAGTTCAAGGTCATTACCATGGTGAGAAATGTTCCAATCAGTGGTGTCGAGTTCGATTCGGGTGTATTCTCTGCGATCATCAGCTGAAGAAAGTAGAAAAAAAGAAATACGGTGAGACCCATCTCGATCTTTTCGGCGTTGTCGCTAGGCAACCAAAAACTGAAGATGGTGAATACGCAGAGAAGGATACTGGGCGCGATGACAGTATACGTGTAGTAGAGGGCCTTCCGCTGGATGTGAATCTTTAAGAGAACCTGAAATTAATTGATATTGAGCTGTTAGAGTTGTCTATATATGATAATATTATATGCATAAATTTATATATATATTTATATTTAAATGAATTTCTTGAGTATTTTTGTTACATTTATTAATGTATATATAAGAATCACTTCAAAATAACATTATATTACATTTGTACTATGTTTGTGCGTCCGCCTTCGCATTTTAACACCCCGCATACCGGGTTCATTTCCCTCCACCCCTATAATTTATAAACTTCCCAGTGAATTAATGTGAGTGTTAAAACTTTACATGTAGTAAAACCATAAATGTTTTGTTTAATATAATCCATTGAAAAATAAGAAAAAATATATTTTAAATAAAAATAATTAACTTTTTCAATCATAATTATTTTTTTTTATATATTTTTGCGTAAAAAAACTTACTGATACTGATTAGTTTAATATAGTAAATCATGAAGTACAATAAAAATATTACTATCTGATTCAAAATGTCATCGATTTTGAGAAAGAAATGCACTTTTATATATAAATATGTTTTAGTCATTTATGAGAAAAATATGCATATATAAAGGAGTGTGGTTACGTAACTACCCTTTTGGGTCTACCATAGTGAATATAGTCTTAAAAGTTGTGAATAGGAAAATCATAAAAATGTTGTGTTCCATCTGTTCATTTAAAAATCGCAATGAAATTGTGTTTTCTTACCGGTCACTATTATTATACCAAGATAGTATATAATCTAACTGAAAAACTAAAATATTGTTCAGAAATGTTTAAAGCATAAAGGTCGTTAATTATCTCATTGGAATTTCGTGAAAGTTGCATATCAGTTAAGAGTTTTATCGCACATCTATAATTTTTGTTCTCGATATAATTTTGAATAAATTAAATTTTGCATGTCTTTGTTTGTTAAAAGCTTTGAAAATTGAGATTTTTTAGCGGAGGGCATTCACTTGGTTGAATTTTATTAGTTAGGTCAACATTAAAGTTATTAATTTCTGAGTCATTTAAAATTGATGTAAAAAGTCATAATCGTCTAAAGCCTTTGAAACGGAATTTTTTAAGGAAAATTTAATAAAACTAATTTACTTATTATTCGAAGATTTCAATAGAAATAATTCATCGCCCTAATAATAATAATGATAATGATCTAATAATAAATATAAAAATAAATGCGATGAATAAATAATAATTTATTCATCGCACTGAGTTCGGTGATATTTAACATGGTAGAAATAAATACTACATAGATATTTTGCGCATCGCACTCTATCTATGAACTAACTGACTTTCAAAACATTTGATATCACAAATTATACGTCAGTTCGTTCATATAATGGATCACATAATCCCCATGCGGTAATATACCTATAAACCTATACATAATTAATTATATATATATATATATATTGTTTCACTGTAGTAATCATCATTAATTGTGGTTTAAGTCAATGTTTATGCACTAAGAAATTACAATTTACCTTCATATGACATTTATATTAAAAGTATGTAATACAAATTTATTAAAATAGCGCATTATTTGAAATATTATTAACAAATAAATACATAATAAACTATACTATCCATTCGAGTAGTTGTTCCAGCAAACCCGAATCATAGACTTTTAGATAAACAAGTATCTAGATGACTATGACCCGAATATGTAATATGTTAAACCTTAATTTAAAGTTATAAGCAGCACGTAAAAAGTCAGACGAAGTGAATACATAAATTTAAAAAAAGTTAGTATATGCGGATATGTATAATGTGTAAATATATATCGGTACCAATTTAAGAAAATTCAGTATTCAAACAAACTTCAGTTTATTCAAATCACCTGTTGGTAGTAAAAGTCGCCATAAGTAGCCTTCTTGGTCTTCTGTTCAACACGAACTTGGCGGATCGCCAGCTCAGAGTTTTCCATCCTGTTGGCGGTGGTGACTCCTTTGCCCTGGACGCGGAGCTTCAGTTGGGACTCGTCATACGTCCAGGAGGCAAAGACCAGCGCGCAGAACTGGTGATCAAATGGGAAGTATAGGACGTCCACACTACAGGAGCTTCGCACGGTTGTAGGCACTGCCCAAAGCACTTCTCCTGATTTGAAAGATACATGGACAATGGTACCTTTGGAGAGGATTGACAGGATGATTTAGCGATCAACATGTCAAGTATAATAACTGATTGCAACATTCTAACTTATAGCGACGTACTGTATCAATGGACTAATTGTAGAGTAAACTTACTTTAACTATATCTAATGCACGCTACCCAATAAAATGTAAATATAACGATAATAATAAAACACAATGTACGTTCATAGTGCTCAGCTGAATATATAAATAGAGGGAACAGTTAAATAAAGCGATCATGACAGATAGTGCATATAATACCACTAAGATTTTAAACAAACTCCTAAAAATACAAGTGCAAATTCATTTCCTTATTTTATAATTTAATGAGTGAGAAAGAATTTATAAAGTGATTTTATCACTATTTAAACGTTTTTAATAGACCTATTTCCTATATATTTAGTTATTACGCAAGCGTCTAGCAATTAGTTTGATCATTCATCACATATGTATTTTCATTAAGTGTAAATTATGATTTTACTATTACAAATATTCTTAAATAGAAATAAGTAGTTTAAAAAAGATGGCAACGAATGAAAAAAAGATGCATTATGTAATTATTTTCAAATTTGAGGAGCTCCTCGAGTTAGAATGGTTTTTGCATAAAACCCTTCAAATTTATTCCCATAACTCAATGACTCAAATGTGTTTAAATAATGTGATTATCTGTGACATTATGAATGAAAGACTTGAATCAAGAAAACATATGACTGTACCAGACTGATATATGATGTTAAATAGACTTTATTAGATTTTTGAGAGTCTTACTACCTCACTACTGGAAGCATATACATATGTATATATATATCGTTAAACTGACTGGACGCAACAGCTTTTACTTGTCAGAAAGGCCAGAAAAACATGTAAAGTCGCTACCCTGAAATGAAATGCAACATATGCAGTAAACATTTTCATAAAGTCCAAAAATGCTCTAACCTCACAAGACACCATGAAGCCAACAACGTCAAAGACGAATGGTCATGCTCAGCATGTTTACAAGCAACGGTAGAACAGAATCAAGAACTCTCAAACGAACAACAACAAGAAGAGCAAAGCTTTGTCAACAATGAATAAACCAATGAAGTCAAACACCGTATGTGCACTGCAATATCAGAATCATGAAAGGAAGCAATCCAATCGAATGCAAAATATGCCAAAGGGTAAGTTACAGACAACTAAAATGTTCTAAACTCAACAGACAACAAAATGTAGACCTGATTGAAATGCAACCGGAAAACAACATTTTAAAATGTGACATCTGTACAAACAAAACAACTTCAGTAACTATACATAGGTAAAAATTAAAAGTACATATAAGAATACGAAAAGAGTAAACCACTAACAAAACGAACAAGGAATACATTAGAGTACTTCAAGAAACCAAAAAACCAAAAGAGCAAATCAGAGAGGACTATATAAGTCTCCCAAAAATCGCTAATAACAGATAACGCCATAATCTTAGGAGATGTCAATGCCAAATCAATTCTGTGGAGAAGGACAAAAAGGAAAGTGACTAAACAAAAAATTGGAAGAATGGATAGCAGATAATAGCATGGTATGCCTAAACACAGGAGAACATATATACATTTAATAGAAGAGTGACGGGAAGCTAGACCACACCAGATATCTCCCTCAAACATAGTAACATGGTAAAACAAACCTTGGATGAATGCCAAAATCAAGGATCTCATCAAGAAACAAAACAGACTGAGGAAAGAGATGAACGGAACAAGAAAAAAATGGATATAATTTTGTAATCCAATCGAAGAGAAGATCTAAGAAGAAAAGGGAAAACTTCATAGAAGAACAAGACATAGATACCCCGAACAGCAAAATTTGTAAAGTTAGATGGTAGATCTGAAAAGTCGAAAGTAATACAAGCCAACAAGACCGAAATAACAACACCTACATTACAGATGAACAAAAATCCAATATTTTCGTCAAAACTTACGCACACATTTCAAGAAGTAAAACAAGAAGGAGAACAACAAGTCTAAAAAAGAACAACATAAACTGAATAAAGTAGTACCTATCGTGTAAAAAAAGAAATAGATCCAGAAATTATCACACAAGAAATAAAGGACTTTATCAAAGAGAAATCCAATAGAAAAGTAGTCCAAGAGAAGAGGAATAACTTATGAAATGTACAAACTACTAAGAACAAAAGGTATGAACCTATTCAAAAGCATCATAAACAAAATTTGGAACACAGGAAGACTACCATTCCAATGGAAAAAAAAGAAAAGATAATACCACTCTTAAAAGACGGAAAGCCCAAAGATGTAGTAAAATTATACAGTTTGCCTAACTCCGTAGATAAGTAAAATAACCGAAAAGTCATATCAAATAGACTTATGATCTGGCTCGAAGGGAACAACATCCTAAATAAATACCAAGCAGGATTTCCATCTCAATGAGAAGCAAGAAACCATGTGCAGAGACTAAGATAGAAAACCATAACTCACAAGGAAATAGCAAATTCAAAATTACAGCAGCCTGTTACTTTGACATGGAAAAAGCCTTTGATAAAGTATGGCGAAACACTCTAATGAAAAAAAGGATTGAAATAACAATACCTATAAAATTTATAAAATGGTTTGCAGACTTCCTGCACAATAAGAAAAATAAAGTGAACCGGAAAAACTTCGACAGCGATGAAAAAATATTCACAGAAGGGCTACCTCAAGGATCGACTATCGGAACAATCCTATTCATAATATAGATTAACGACATCAAGAAAAACCTAAAATCATCCCCAGGAAGTAACCTCTTTGCAGACAACGCAGTCAGCCATATGAGTGAATGAAGAAAATACAGAAGGGAACCTGAAGGAAAAAGCAAAAAAATACAGAATTGGGCCACAGAAAATAGAATTAAACTCAACCTTGATAAAACATAAACATTAATATTTGCTCCGAACAATAATTATCTCCAATGGAAACCAGAAGTAAACATGAAGGAATCACTGTGGCCATTACGAAAAACTTCCAATTTCTAGAAATCCATCTAGAAGGAGACTTAAGATTTAGAAAACACATTTAAAAGATCGAAAAAAATCCACAAAAGTCTAACCATGCTAAGGCGAATATGAAGAAAATATTGGAGACAATACATCGAATCCATGAAAAGGATTTACATAGCATACATCAGACTAGTCATAGAATACGCAAGTCCAGCTTGGTTCTATTGGTGCTCTAGAACAGCTAGCTATCAACTAGCTAGAGAAACTACAAAACGAAGCATTCACTATCATAGGAAAATTGTTGTGCACGGAAGACGTGTTCAACAGCTAGAAATCAACTAATAAACCATCTAAGACTAGAAACTAATACCTGAAAGCTGAAAAAGAAAATGATCAATTACAGCCTGCATATGAATAGTGAGAAAAGTTCAAAAGATGTAAAAGAGTAGATCTTAGAAAAAAACTCGTCGAAAAGAAAATGAAATACAAACTCTAAACTAGGTAAGAATGGAGAAAACTGAAAGACGATAAAATGTCAGAAATGATAAACTAACAAAAACCATCAACACTAGCAAGAATACCAACAAAACCATGGAGACAACCCTGGGAGCGTGTTGAATATTTCAAAAGATCTAGACGAAGCGATAAAGAAGGAAACAAAAGAAGAAAAGCAAAGTAAAAATTAAAAGAATAAGAAACCCTGAGAAGAACTAGATGTTAAATAAACTTACTACAGAAGGAGTAATCCAATGACAAACGACAAGGAAGAAACACATCGCAAGAATCCTCACCAAACAAACATTCCAATATCGAGGGGAACGAGAGAGCAGATAGAGCAGCAGCGGAGGAACCAAAGTAGATCAGCAGAACACAATTAGTACATTCAAAGTATAGCTAAAAGCAAATAAAAAGGAAAATATCTACCATGACACAAGAAAGAACCAAAAAGACATACAAAGACAACACAGGTTCTCTGAAAGTAGAAAAACTTGGACTTGTAGAAATAAAATAATTTATAGCCAACTACGAACAGGCCATTAAATCAGACTAACCGACTATAGGCACACAATTGACAAGAACAAGACCAGTTATGCGAGAATGCCAAGAAGAAGAACAAACAACAGAACAACTTGTAGCAAATGTTGTCTACAAAATGTCTGCTACAAAAAAAGAATCATTCCCAGAACTCCTCTGAAATCAGCAGCGCAAACAGTATAGGTACTACAACCAGTTTAACGATTAAATATATGTAGGTACCTACTTGGTTCCAGTAGCAGGTGGTAAGGCGAATAAAAATGAATCATAAAGTCTACTTAACAAAGACTTGACTCATTAAATGTAATTTACATTGCTCAACTGCTTTGTGATAACAACAGGCTAGGCTAAAAATTTGGATAAATGTGATCCTATCAACAATTATTTTATTCGTAGTGTAATTAAAATCTTCCGATTGTAAACTCTACTCCCTTATTTGACCGCGATATATTAGTGCTATGTGTATATACCATAGTGTACTGCAGATTTATTTACATGTTATAATTGTACTATATATTTATATTGGCAGTATTCAAATCAGAGACTTTTGAGTTAGGTACATTATACTTAGTCATGATCGTATGGAGATAGTATTATTTGATATATTTTATTAATTTAAGATATAGATTGAAAGAAATAATACAGATACCTATGTTTTAAAATCCAATTCTTCAATTAACTCAACAATCAACAACCTGATAACCTATAAGTGTGCCATTGATAAACCATCTATATGTATATATGTATTATTGCCATATTATGTATATATATACGAACTGGTGTATCTGATCACAGCTCGACTCTCATTAACGTGAATAAAGCCCCGGTCCCCTCCAGCAGCGTTGTTGTAGACGTAGATATCCGGTAGCCAGATCTTCGTGCCGGGAAGGACAATCTGATCGATACCGGCAAATTGACGCGGGTCCCAGTGAAGCTTAGCGTCGTGCCATTCGAGCTTTACCAATACCTGGGTCATCAGAATCTGATTTTTCTCATCCAGATCTACGATTTGCTTGAGCATCATGTTAAAGGAGACATTTAGAGAGGTGTTCCCATTTCGAACGGGACGTGAGTCGGGTTCATAATTGGTCAGCAATTGGTGCACTAAATCACGCTCGATCATGTGACACATGACCATTGGAATAACCGCAGTCAGAGACAAACAGCCGATTATTAAGGGTATCATTGTAGTCTTTATACGTTGAATTTTGACAAAGGGATAATGATTTGCTTAATGGTTGTTCATTGTTATTGTTCAGTCACAGCTGCATCAAATTATAGCCTCAAACCTGAGTTTTTATACTATATTATAAGGTGGACAGATCATATATGCCTGAAATACTTTCCTCCGTCGATCAATAATCTCCCAATCGGCGTTAGATTTATGCACAGGGCTGTCGAATGAAAGTAAGAAAAAGAAGAGAAAATAGCTGAAAAGCTGAATAAATACAGGAAAAAGTGAAACCTGCTGCATATGTCCCAATTAGTTCCTTATATACCGGCGCGTATACGTATATTATGTATAATATGTTGGACACTAAACAAATGTATAGTGTTAATAAGCTGCATTATTTCTTCGTCAAGTAAAATCACTTTAGTTCCAAAAATGTTAAAACGTAATTATAGTAAATGTTATTATATAGGTATTGATAGATATTAGGGAGAAAAGGAAAGAGGAGTAAAGTTATAAGGTTTGTGGGAAAGAGAGGAAAGAATCATAAAATAAGCAGGAAGAGAGTTTACTTGGGTTGAGTGTGGTGACGTCACGTGACTCGTGTGAAAGGCTGGTGGTAAGTCGGAGATTGCTCGGTCGCGAATGAATAGAAATGCTAAGGTATATAGGGAAACGATACTTAAAAAATAGAGAGGGTAAAATTGGAATCCCTGTGTCTACTTTACTGTTTCTTTCAGCTGTCATTAATTAATTATAAGAAATGGGGTCAGAACCGCACAGATATAGATAGGTGTATGCTTTCTATTATTTGTTAAATTTTAATTTTAATTTTATTATCATTAATCTATATTTATGGTATGAATAATGTGTTCGAAAATAAATGCAACATTTAAAAATTTATTTAAATGTTTAAATATTTAAACATTAAATTTAAACATCTAAATGGTTGTTTTATAAATTACTTATTCTACTGAATTTAAATTTAATTTATGGAAAGAGTTTCTGCAGCCTAGATTACCAGGCAATGATTTTATCTTCCAACAAGATGGGACCCCACCACGTCACATTATGCTTTGACAGATTGTATGCGTGCATGACTCAATGAGATATTTCCTCAGAGGTGGATAGGTTGCTGAGGGCCAATCAAATGGACGGCACACTCTCAAGACCTTAGCCCACTAGACTTATTCTTGTGGGGATTTATGCGCAGAATCTATGAACCATCCAACAGTTATAAGATTACTCAAAGCATCAATGAGATTGATATTGAATTTTGTTGTATATATGTAGATCACTTGAGACTTGTGTCTTAAAAATGCTTGTTAAAATTTCGAAAATTATTAAAAGAAAATGATTATTGCAAGACATGTTTATATACCAATAATTATGTGGTATCACTTTGTGGAATAAATGTTTTATTAAAAAAAAAACCTCCAAATTCTCGATTGGAAAATTTTTCGTAAATTTCCGAATCCCCTGTAGATAAAAGAGGAATGCACAAATGAGGTCGTTTCTTTTCCTTGATAATAGTTTTTTAATGAACCTTGAATTTTTAACATATTTCAAAAAGGTTCTAACTAGAAAATCGATACTAGTATTACAGTAAACCATTATAAATAATATTTATTCTTCAACAAAATATTAAAAAGAAGTTTTAAAAGGACATTGTTTAATTGAAAATATTTGTTATGATGAAGAGTGGGACTAAAACTTTACCTTTAGCAATTACTGATTATTAAAGTTTAATAAATAGGCCTTATTTGTGATTATAATAGGATATACATAGTCGGTTATAAATAATAAGAATTAAAAGTAATTTTCAAGAACACTATATTCGTTTTATAAATCAATAGAATGCATAAGACTAATTTTTCAGCCAAGGTTTGTTCAAATGGTGACATATTTTCCTTTAACTATAACTCTAAGATTGAAGCTGACATATTTAGTCATTGTAGAAAGTTATTAAATACATGTATATATATATAGGTTATATCTATAACATATTTTCTCGATTTTGAAATGTATCATATCTATAAAATGATGAAGGATTGTAAGATTGTAAGATTGCGCTGGGCAATTTTAAAATATGTTTTTATAACGAGAGTCAATAAAATAATTCCGCGGACAACCTAATATTAGAAAGCATAAATTCAATGTATTAAAACAATTGCGTTGTCCTCGAATAATTCATTTTAATATTGAGCTGTATTATATTTACTAACTAAAAGTGAGACATAGTTTTCAATTATTTAAAAAGAAATTTAATATAATTAATGTGCTTAATATAGAGACATTGCTCAATTAAACAGTACATAGAGTTAATCATAGATATTGAATCATTATATAATAATGTAATAATATTATAATTTGATCAACTACATATGTATAGGTATAAAGAATGTTATTTATGTTAGATATCTTCA
>JAYRBW010026883.1:0-12366 GCA_036023295.1 Invenusta paracnida
TGACATTTGAGAATCTGTCGGGATACGTCCACTGTACGTGGAGTGCCACACGGTACAGCTGCAAGTCGCATGTAAATGTTTTGTAACATTTACAAAGAGGATGTTTTGTAACACATTAATTATTTAAAAAAAAAGTTTTTTCTAAGTTAAAAATCTGGAAAAAAATGTTCAGAACAAAATTTTTTCGGTAAAAAAATAGTAGTACCATATCACAAAATTATAGTATATTATCAAAACATTAATTTATTTGTTAAGAACAAAAAAAAAAGAATTTCATTAATTTTGAAAAGTTGATGTTTTTTTTTGCATAATTGTTATTTTGTTATTAAAGTCACGTGGCCATGCTATTGGGCGTACAGAAGTGAATATAGCGCTAAAGTGATAAAACTGTATTTTAGTAAAAGTCACGGAAGCTTATTTGCTTCATTTGTTCGTTGAAAATTCACAGCAAATATGCGTGCTCCCCTTATGTGCATGCTTTATACCAATCTTTTTATCACGCTGAATAAAAATCTGGAAAGGTTCATCTTTATTTTGGCAGCAAACTTATTTCTTCGATATTTGTTACGTCATTTCTTTAGATAACCAATCTGTGCGTATATAAATAAAAACAAATATCTATGGTATAAATATACTACTGTCAATCAATATGACCTAAATACAGAGAAATCGATAACATCTTAGCACAATTGATTAAAATAATGTGACTCTCTGATGTAGAATAAATTAGAAAATACTTATACAAGCATATTTAAGTCTTGACAGGACATATTTTTGTAATTACTAAAGTAGCTTGATAAGTAATGTAAGTTCTGAATCAGTGAGCTACTATCTGTTTTGGTCAAGAATGTTTTTTAAAGAGAAACATAAACGAATCAAACTTAAACAAATCGCTTTTATACCTAGTTATGTACCAATAATAAACGCTATTAAATAGAATTATATAGAATTCGTATATTTTGCTTACCTAAACTGTACAATTTTAGTTAGTTATAATAAAAGTATTTCTTATGAATAAGATTGCCGAATACTAGGGAAGTTATAAGTACCTACATCTAAATAATATTACATTGATACGCTAAATAGTATCACAATTATTAATATATATACATATAATATATGCAATCAATAGTTTCGATAATGATGACAATTCATGCTTAAAGAGAATAAAATCCGATTTCTTATCGCTTGGCACCTTGGAAAATGAAACATTGTGAGTCCGTTCTAGGAGTACATATCAATCATTTGTCAGATTATCTGCCAATGAGTTCAGACAGGAATGTAGCAGATAAACGTTCTGTCATGCCCTGTGGGGTGTCCTCCATCTATACTGACTAGACTTTGAGGCTTCGTTCTATAATTAATTATTAACGAAAAGAGGATTGCATGATTTGCGAATATGATCACATAATATTATTGTAATAATATTTATAACTGGGAGATTATAAGTGTGACTACTAGTGTTAGGTACTCTACTTTGGAAAAGGTTCATAATATAATATATAGAGCAGAAAAAAATTAAGAATAAAAACAGGAAAAACTAAGAAGATATCGCGGATTCCGTGAAAAAAAATTTTACATTCTAAAAAATGTATGACCAAAAATTAATATAATCTGTAATTTCTCTTTGTTATTCAATCTTATTTTAAAGTTAATTGATTTTATACTAATAACAAAATAAAAATTATTAATAATATTGATTTTCGATCCATACTATTTTATCAAAAATTGAGAGCTATAAGTAGAATATAGATTACATCAGTAAGCTATAAGTAGAATAGAGAGGGCACCACAGAGCTATAAGTAGAATAGAGAGGGCACCACAGAGCTATAAGTAGAATAGAGGGGGCACCACAGAACTATAAGTAGAATAGAGGAGGCACCACAGAGCTATAAGTAGAATAGAGGCGACACAACAGATCTATAAGTAGAATAGAGGGGCACCATAATGCTGTAAGTAGAATACAGATGACATCTCTGAGCTATAAGTGGATAGGGGGAAACCACAGAGCTATAAGAAAAATAGAGTCATTATGCCATTATCAAATCTTCATTTGTTATGTATGCGATTCATGGAGTAAGAATATATTTTATGAATATCATATAAATAGTTAACGTAGAACGTATTATATATACCACATTCATAGAAATGATAAAATACCTTAAATACAATACTTTAAATTTATACCTACATAATATAATATAATAAAATTGGCTCACAGAAAAATATAAATAACAAAAGATTAAAAATCCAAAAAACACAGTGGAAAAATCGATGTTTAGAAATTTTAAACTGCTAAATATCGCATTTCTCCAGAACTAAGTTACATAGATGGCAGTTTATCTGGCTCGCCATCTGTGAATTGACGCTTTTCCATGCACATCTGTTTCGTTATTTATCTATAAATTGGCCGTTTTAAGTGTTTGACAAACCAAATTGGTATAAATGTCAACATTATAAACGACCAATATACAGCTGGAAAGGAGTACAATTTATTGCTTAAGATAAAAGCAGACCAATACATTAATATTTAACTATAAGCATTATATTATGTACATTGAAACTATAATATATATATAGGATTAAAATTAGTGTACTATCTCATGTGCCAATTCTTCGGCATATTGAAATTTATAAATATATCTATTGAAAATATAAAATCCATGTGCAAAACAATGTATTAAAGGAAATCTAATCAAATTTATCCAAAAAAGTATAAAATCATTTTATTAATGCGTATTCCTAATCAAATAAAGAATATCGTCAGCTCCAATGCAGTTTTAATGTACATAAAACTTAACCTTATATTATAATTAAACTCTAAAGGAAGTCTCGGGTACATTAATAAATGCAACAATTTTTTGTCTATTTATCTTTGTCCCATTTTCCAACTGTTTTCCTTTAAATCAAGTATGACAACAGAAACACTTGTATACAGCAGAAGTTTACAGAAGATGTTAAATGTAAAATAAAATCGTCAGAGAACTATAATTTTAGTGAAAGCGATATCTTTAGAAATCGGTTAAATCGAGAGTTTATTTGAAGTTAGCCAGACTAATTATTTATTTCTATATCTCCACAGTACAAGTTCTATTATTGAAGTGAACAAGCGGAGACATTAATACCCAATCAAGTTTATTATTATGAATTAATCATATCATTCAAAATATGTCCTTACTAATCAATGTGAAATGTGAAATGGCTTAGTTATGTTTTCAGATAAATATGAAATATTATCTGGCCGACCATTTCACACAAGATGCAGCTGTTATATAGTTGCAATTAATTTAATTACTATTTAATAACTCTATAGGGTAACAAACACGATGTAATAAAGACCATAGAGTACCCTAATATACAATATAATACAGTTTCAACTCTAATTACATGTTTCATGCAGTTTAATAACTTACTATTCGGCTGTCTCCAAGCTTTTTAGAAAACTGACAGTCATGTTGAAAGAGTTTTGAATATATACCTACATTGAAATAAATTATATTTTTCTGCCAACGTATATTTATATATATTTTATAAATATTTTAATATATATAATAATAACATACCTTTATATATTTTTATTCTGCCAAACGTATGTTTCTCTGCGCATATTAAAATTATTTGACTGTAAATAGTCATAGATATTTGTTTTTTTATTTAAATTTAATTGAAATATTTAATACTTCTACTTTAGTCAATTATTTTGTAGAACCCAATTATATAAAAATTATTGATATATAACGATAAATTGCGTGCTGCATATATGATTGTTCAAATAGACAAAATGCATACATAACCCTTTTATAAGGTATCGTGCCAGAGTTGTATGAAACAACTTTTTTTAATATGAATTTTATAAAATTTTAATGTTGGAATAATGAATAAAAATGTCAACTTTCAACAAATTAAACAAATTATAACTCTGTGATCTTTGATTTTTGATTTTTACAATCTATAAACTATTTAAATTATCTCTTATAAAAATAAATCAATTTTCGTATATATATCCATTAAAAATATTGATTTTAATGTATTATTGAAAAAGAATGTTTATGAAACCGTACATATAGAGAGAAGGCATTCTTTTTGCAGTAGGTATGCGCATTTGAGTTTTGTCTCACTTAACACTAAAACAGCGGAGAATTCGATATATATACCTCGAACAGCGAAATCCGTCAATGACAATTTGTATTTTTACGGTATGTTTGTAATAATTTTATTTATAATAATGCATACAATTAATCTACAACATTAAAGTTACTATTCAGATAAGTATTAGCGGTAATAAAATTATAGTTAGGGCATAAGTAAACGCAACTTAAGTCCATCTAAGAGTCAGTGTATTCTCACAATTCTATCTCTGATGTATACCTGCCTATAAGTAGATTACGCAATAATTTTACAAAAAATTTTCATTTTCTAATAAAATTGATTTGTTCCGTGCAGAGAGCCAAAATCTATTGTTCCACACAGCTCCGTAAATAAGTTGATTACGCAAACATGATCTGTATAACATAATATTTTGAGTCTAAAAATCCCTTTTGAGTTTTCAACCTGAGTCTTGCACATAACTATGGCTATTTCACCGATTCCCATTACACAGACGTTTGATCTTTTCCAATCGGTGATATGGGAATCCCTTTTTTCAATATTTTTCTATTTCCCCGATACAATATTTTCTTTTGAATGCACAAATTTTCTTAATTGACATTAGTTTCTAAAAAAGTGATTTATGCAACTGTGACGCGATGCGTGACGAAATTCGTGAATGAAATTCATGTGCTGTCCAATATAACTATAGAATGTATGTATGTGCATATCAAGTTACTTACTGTCGCCTCTTTGAGTTAACCAAAGCAAGAGGCGAGGAGATTGGTTTGGAAGTTAATGCCAATCTACTGGTCGTCCAAATGGACTTTGAAGCTGCTGCTCATGCTGCTGTTCGTGTCTGCTTTCCACGCTTACGAGTGCGTGGTTGCCTCTTCCACTACAGCCAAACCGTATGACGAAAGATGCAGGACTGCGGTTATGCCCGCCGCTACAAGAATGACGACAACTTCAACCAGCTCGTGCGCCGTAGTTCAACTATAGGTCTTCCGTTCGTGCCATTGAACCAGATTGCTGGACGCCATGAATGAGGTGGACAATGCCCAAGACCTCATCGATTATGTGACGAACACGTGGGTCAATCAGTTGGTTGCGTGATTCGACATTGCGGTCTGGTTGCACCACGACAACATTAGTCATGGTCAACAACGAACCAACAACTGCTTGGAACGGTGGCACAGAACCTTAAATAACCACCTACAAGGCGGACATCCCAACTTGTTCAAGTTTGTAAGGCTGGTGAAAGAGCAGAAGCGCACTATGGAACAGCAGATTCGTTTGCGCCATACTGGTGCTGAAGCTGAACCGCAGCGTCCGAAGTACCGCCACATCACCGATCGACTTCTTGTGTTGCGTCCGTCTCCAAGCCAACGAAACCACTGTGCTGCAGTTTGTTGGTGCAGCTGGTGTGGCTTTGAAACTATAAGGATAAGTCTGGTGGGACGTGCCAGCTTGTTGACCTTAATCTTAATAAAATAACGTTATAATTTTAACTTTAAATTTTATAATGTTTATTCTTACATAATTTTTAATAAAATAAAATTTTGGTTAAATGGTAAAATTTTAGATTGATATTTTGAGAATTGGTGAAATGGGATTCGGTAAAATGAGAAAGGTGATAGGTGAAATGGGAATTCGGAGTTTATTTGCTCATATTATTTCTGGTATTATTCCAGCCATGGTTTTTTACATATATTATTCTCTCATGTACTGCATGTTTCGTTTAATTTTATGTAATGAAGCACATTTTTGAATTTGCATACAATGTTGATTTAGTTTTGATTTTTATTGCAGATTGATTTTGATTGCAGAAAATTTGAAACTGAAATATTCTAACATAAATAAACATGAATTATAAAGATAAAAAATGAAGCGTGGATTTCATAAAGCAGTATTAGCTTACTCCCGGTAGTAACTCTATGACAATCAATAGATTATTTTAGTCTGATGTTGATTTCATAAAGCGGTATTAGTTACTACCGGTTGTAACTACTTACGCCTAGGCGTAAATATAGACAGAAATCTATAAATTTAGTCATTGGTTTACTACCAGAAGACAGCAGTTTTAAGAGTGGTATTATTTGATTATTTAAATGTTTATTTTGTTATCAGTGTATTTTCTTACTACAAAATGGCGGAATATGTTATTGCAGCGCGCAATGCGAAGAGAACGAGTATTTCGGGATAGATCAAACCCATTTGATTCTTTCAGTAATACAGGATTTAGAATGCTAGCGTCTATGTATGTTAGTGTAATAGCCTAACCTTTTAATACTTGATTGTACCAGATTCGTGTGCAAAATAATACATAATCGTTACACAAGCATGTGGATTCTACTATTTACGTATTAAAATGGAATATATATAATTTACTACATTTTTGGGGATATATATAAAATACTACAAATATTATGATAATATTATTATGTAATTATTTCAGTAAACCCACAGATCTAAATAGTTAGACTAACATGTATAAATCATGTATAAATGATGTAAACTAAATATGTATATATGAGTAAATATCTATGAGTAAAAATACCGCTTTATGAAATCCACCCGAAGTACTTAAGTTTCAACGAAACATGTATATTGTAATAGATTGAACGATTTTCAGAGATTTTCATTCTTGTAAAAAATATGACAAATCTTAACAAATAATACAAATGATATTTCATAATAATAATTGTAATAGATTATAAATATATATTATAAACATTTATTTATGATTACATAATGTAGTGATGAATAATTGTTATCAATTATAATCGATGCGTTTTTTAATGGATATTTGCTATAATATAACATTACCTTTATTCATACCCGTCAATTGACGGGTTTCGCTGTTCTAGGTATAACTAGCATTAACTTTTTTTTCCTGAATAGTTATCATCAATTTTTTTGTTGCATTTTTACTACCTTATAAAATTATTAAAAGTCACGAGAGGGATAGAAAAAATGTTTTTTTTTAAGTTACAATCATTTTAATCGAAATTCGTCAACAGGCTCCGCTGCTCTAATGTTAGACTATACAGATTAGAAATCATGTTGAATTTTTTATTAGTTTATTCGATATTTAAAATAAGTAATACTACTGTTTTCAATAAGTAATTTTATATATCGATCTTGAGCTTTAATTAACGTACATTTGAATTCATATAACTTCATATAATCTTTTTTTAGATAATTTTAAGATTCCCTCAGTTTGAGATAAAATGTTTATGTTTTGTATTCTTATTTTTAAAACCCAGTTATTTGAATAAAACTAAAGAAAGTAATACCTTTTCAATCAAAAATCATATCATTTTCAGAATGTATTATCTCAAATTTGCCTATAAATTAATATTGAAATTCGAGTACTTATTGGAATTTATGTATCTCAAAATTTAAATTGACTAAATAGTAGTTTAAATAAATAATACATTTTAAAGGTTTCATTGGTGTTTTATTATTTAAATAATTTATTGTGTACCTACTCTTTTACAACAGTTAATTTCAATTTGTAGAGTTGATAGCATTTTCTGAGTATATACAAATAGATTACAAATTGACATATAAATCAACAGGTACATAATTTCTATTAGAAACTTATATTATAAGTTTACATTTGTTTATGCCGTATTACTGCAAACGTTTGCCAAATATATTACAAAAAATAATCTGCTGACACAAATCGTAACAAATTTAAAATAGCGACATTTAAAACTGTTAGTAACAATACATCGGTAATTAATTGATTCGGTAAAACAAATCTCTGAAATTTAAATTATATGAAACAATTTTGTCGCATTCAACTTCCTTATTAATAAACACTATACAGTTCGACAAAAATTACATATTTTAATTTTAAATATATCTACGTTTAAATACGTCTTTAGATCATTGGAAGGTATATAGAATTATTTATGTAACAGTTGTCTAATATAATCGAATTCGATTAGAATAAAGGTATTGTATAACATGTTTCATTTGTCAAGTGTGCACGCAGATGTCCTTAGAAGTATTGTAAGTGTTTCGAATGAGCTGGTCATAATTATACTAAAATAAAATAAAACCGTAAAGGAACTCAGAATGTTTATTGGTACCAGATATTAACTATACCTACCTACTTGATCGAAGCTTTTGTACTTAACCTGGACGTTTTACCCAATTTGAGCATGCTCGGTTTATTGTTCAAATCAAAACTCGCACTTTTAAAGGTTTCAAATTCGATCTTGTGATTAAAAATATCATATAAGACTACGTAACCTATATTTGGGCTACATATAAATTACTGTAAACTTATCAAGAATTTTAGGTTATTCTGCATGGAAAAACTTAACCGTAGGTATACCTTATAAATCAAAATGATTATTATTTTTGTAGATTGTCCCTATCGATCCATATCTTCCGGTGGAGGGCTTTTTCTGTTCCGTATTGTTGCTGTGATTTTTTAAATAAAAGAGTATAACAATGTAAGCTTCTGGGACTTTTCATAAAATAAAGTTTTACAACTCTCAGCGAAAAATTCACTATTGTGCAACCAAAGCGGCGGTTACGTGAACACACTCTAAAAATGAACCTATTTTGTAGTAAAAAATGAGCAAAACATACCTTTATACAAAAAAATTGTATCTCACTCAAAATTGACGAAATTATAGATTTGAGTTCTGCTTAATTTCGTGTAATTATTTACAAAGCAAGGCAAGAATAAGGGCTTTTATAAAAATGTTGACAAATTCTTTTTCAAATAGTATTGAAATAAAAATATAATTATATAAATCCATAATACACCTAATTCTTACTAACAAAAGTACATTTAGATCGTTTTTTCCATGGAATATTCTGTAAAATATCTTCATTTAATTACATGAAAAGTTGTAATATGTAGGCTCTACTCTATTAGATGAACCAACCCCCCCGTAGATATGCATAGTAATGCCATCATTTTACATGCTATCAGTATTTAGTGCAATTTATAATCAAATGATAAATCGTAGGTACAAACCGACTTTATTTAATTATCGATTTTCCTTTTAAAGTAAAAACGATTTTTAAGTGCTAACTCATAGGTATGCCGTTTATCAATATCGCTAAATAATATAGACTATAATTAAATTTTTATTTTCTAAAAATATACAGTTATTCGAGTGCTTTTCGATTTAATATTTTACAAGAATAGGAACATTAAAAACAGATGGTTCTCATGGCAAAGTAAGAAACTGAAATGGAGACATAATTTTGCTTAGGGATCCCGTTGAAGCGTCCAACCTGTCGTCTGCATTGTGACAAAAAGTCGACGAAACTAAATCCCCCTCAAAATGGCAACATTCGACTTGTTGATATATTTCCAGGTCTGGTTTTCGGACATGACCACGTCTATTACCTTTCAAATATTTAGTACAGCAACCACAGAACAAGGCGAGAAAATATAGAAAGGGATTATGAGAGAACTAAACTAGTCTCCAATTTCCAACATAAAAGAGGAAAGATGTATTACAGAGTTTAAACCGAGCGCGCTTTAAAATCCCCTTTTGTTTAAATACATGAGAGTCAAAAATCATGCGCGTGCTCAAATCAAAAAGCACAATTAGGAAGTTCAGTTGCACCCTGTTATAGTCGACTCTTTCGCTGAATGTGTTGACATTGAACCTGTGTTGATACTGCACAGTCATTGTGGATGTCTCGCCTTTCCTCCCATTACGATGCTTCGGGGGGGGGGGGTGAGTAGTGAGAATATTTGTCAGTGTATGTTGTCTGTGAATGTGTGTATCTAGACTTTGTACAGGGAGGGAGGAAGTTTATAGTGTCTAACGACTTCTGTGGAAAATTGAAAAGGGGGAAGGAGACAGTATTATCAGCGAAGAAAGCCAAGAGGAAGGAAGGAGATTGGTGAAAAAATAAATATTCCACTCAAAGAAAGAAAGAGAACAAGACAATCGGACGCCTAGATGCAACAATGTCGCTCAACAATCCTGATCCCATTTTCTACTCTAATAATTTGTAATATTTTCTAGATTATACGACAAACCGTTTCAGCCAATTACTTGAACCAACCCAACCACCAACAAAGGGAGTCGCATGCATGTGTAAGGGAATATATGTAGGTGCAGAGCTTCAGACAAGAAGAAGGAGGACAAGAAAAAAGGCGTCAGGAAATCCGGATTTCCTTCTCCAGCTACAACCCAATTGTTCGGATTCTGTCGTTCTGTTCCACTGCGGGCGTTAAGTTCTCTTTCTCTCTTTCTTGAGAGATACAGCAACTACAAGTCTCAACACTGATTCACCCTAGATAAACTATTTAATATAAACATTCTAACTACAAAGTAATGCTGAAGAGAACTCTGTTTGCGTCAAGTATAAGGTTCATATATATATATTGATAGATACTGGAGCGAAGTCTAATCAACCGTAAACAAATATTACTTCATAAATACTTTCGCATATCGAATCGAGTAACACTGCAGCTATAGCTTGGAATTGTGAAATAACTTACCATAACCCTGAAACATTGTTCTCCGAAAATACTAACCACATCCACTGTCAACTTTAGTAAATTATCGATTGGAAACCGATCAATAATTGTGACCAAACCTTCAGGCGGCTGTGCGACCTTGAGTGAATTGACAGACGCTTTCCATTGGCTGGCTGAGATCATTGAATTTGCAGGCGGTAAGTGACGTTCTATTATTCTTAATTGCGCAATTGTTTAATTTTCTTGTTATAATTGAATAACTTTTTATTTGACAACTTCAATCATAATGAAACGACTCATTCAATTCATGAAGCATCTAGCTGCGAGTTATCGATCTTAAAGGGACCATACGTAGAATATTGACTGTCCTTATATTAGGTTAGTTTTGTATTGATTGTTCAATGATTACAGCATTATCGAAATTAATCAATACATACACAGAATAGCAATTTAAACTTTTTTATTGAGAATATTGTGCATTTGCGCTTGAGACCAATTTGTTTAAATGTAATGAAAAGACTCCCATTAGACAGTATGCCATATAAATTAAATGATTTCTATCCTAGACAAGATAAAAACACAAATTTAAAATGATAAAATAAAATGTTTAATTACTAAAATGTTTCGTAAATCTATAATTTAAAGTGATATGTATTATCTTAAATCAATAAATTTACCTACTTACTTGAACAGCATATAGTATGATTAAACGAATTGAGCTCTATAAATTTAGATTACCTATACGTATCATATAAATTATTGATTTACGAAATATTTTAGAAATTATACATTCTTATTTAATGAAAATTTATAGAAACAAATCTATTTACGAATATATCAAAATCATATTTTAACAACAAAAGGGATGATCAAATTTCGGAATAAGAACGAAAATGATTCCGCTATTTTAATCAAATAACTAATCTCTATTGGGTGGGCGATATTTTGTCAAATTCACAAAGAATTTGATATAACCAAATGGATAAACTCGTATATTTATATTTAAAAGAAATATATGCCAATTGGGGATTATTTCCAACTCGCCACAGCTACAGTATGAGGAGAGATGGACTCTCTTTCGAGCTTGGAAACTTCCTCAGCCAGATTAAATGCAATGGTACCGGTTCCATAAGTTAAGTTCAGTTCTTTAGTTTATTTCACATAGCTACAACTTGGTCTTTGGGCAGTATAGGCTGCAACAGTCCGAGGGGTGTGGGCTGCTAAAGAGACGCAACTAGGTCGGAACAGTGCTGTCGGACCCTCGTCGTATTGGTAGTATGTAATATATATTAGTTATATGAAATAACCAATAATTGTTTTCCTTTAATAGTAATATTTAATTTTCCAGCAAAGTTCTGTTCTATTTTTGTACTTGTCATTCATACATTTAAACGTAGAGTAATAATACCAAGAGAGTTCACTCTGTCAAAAAAGCGTAAATATGTTTGTTTAAATATTCAGATTTCGCCATTTTATAATCCCACCAATGCAATGGTAATTACTTTCTAAAACAGTATAAAGTTTCAAACTGGCAAATGTACATGATATAAAGTACTGATATGAAAAATTAAAATATAGAAATGTGCACCTGAATTAGAGCTACAATAATATGTAATTTATAGGAGCATAGCTTGAATAATAAAAAGTGATTTGATAGCAGCAAATAACTAGTTTTGCCTACTTTTAGACTTAGAAATACGAAATAAAGTGCCCATAAAATATAGGCTATGCATACCAAATAATGTAGGCAAAACTTGTTATTTGCTTCTATCGAAAAACTTTTTTATTATTTAAGCTATACTTCTAT
>JAYRBW010026894.1:0-33608 GCA_036023295.1 Invenusta paracnida
TTTAATTTATAAGTAATCCTCGCCATTGTTAGCACTAATTGATTGATGTGTCCACAGAAGTATAATAAAATATTTTTTTTCTGCTCCACGCGTTGTTCGTTAAACCGAAACCGAAACTCTTTGAACCTCTTTGAACCACTGAATGCTTATTTCCCTGTATGACCATAGTGGTCATGCTTAGCACATGATTTTTTGGATGCTATAGTGTTATGTTTTATTACATATTTAGGAGAATTACAAGTTTAAATTTTTAAATTTTAGTGATATTTTTTTTACAGGTCTAGGAATCATTTTACAGGATTTTTGCATGATTTTTGCAAATTAAAAATTTTGCTGGATATTTGCAGGTTTTGCAGTTCGGTCGACACCCTGATATTATTATTTATGATTGTATGTATTACTATTTAATATATTTATACTATTTATGTTGTATTACCAGCCGAGTTGTAAATTTATTATAATACATTCTTTCGAAGCGGATAAATTAAAAGTTTAATATACTTATTTTTTAATAAAATTAGTTTGCCGCTCTTACCATCTACAAAATCCGATGGATACACTTTCAGTCTCTTCTTGACGTCCGATAAAATTCCGTTGCCCACTATGAATGTGTTTTCCTGGAAGATTTTAATATGATAATTACAAAATATGTAATATATATAGAGAGTTCAGAGTGATGAGTAGCATATAAGTTATCATTAATAAAATAATATATACATAATTTTAAAAGCTGATTTATTGTATGATTGAAAATAAATTTTCCAGCATATTCAACAATAAATTCGTATTTATGTTGTTTCTTGTTTCTTACGCGATCTATAATTATCTTTCATGCTCAATATTCGCATCAAATCCTCCCTTTCTTCTTGTTCTAAATTAAGCAGGGGTTAGTTTGAGATATTATAAATATTTTACACTTGTAATCTAAATACGGTGTACAACTGGTTTCATATTTTTAATACCTATAAATTGTCTAAAATAAAGTAAAATAGTTATTATTGTTTGCATTAAATTTAATATACAATATATAGTTGTTAAATTACGTTCATTTAGGAAAATGTACATAAAAGCTTTCAAAAAGACTTTATAGTTGCTTACACAAAATATAACTAATGGTTTTATAAAGTCAACTACTAAAATGTGTCTAATACAATACTTATTACAATACAATATTATACAATACTTTCAACTTTTGTCTTCATTCTCTATTATTTGGTACTAATAATGATTTGATATAAATAAATTCCGAATAGCAATAGTTAAAGATGTATTATTCTTTTGTAAAAATCAATAAATATAAAGAAGAATACCAAACAAAATTTTTGAAATGTTTGTATAATTCTAGATTTATTCGTCGTACCAGTCGCATATATAAATGTAATTTATTTTGTAATTTTGTCATGTAGATACGCTGACAATTCCTAGCAATTTCACATTTGTATAAAGAATTTTCAATTTCAAGATTTGGTGATCAGAAAAGAGGAGAGTTAAATTGAATTACACATATTTGCAAATAGATTGTAGGAGTTCAAGTCCCTGGAGTTCACAGACAGAACATTTGGTGAATAAAAATTCATCAATCTATTAACTCATTGCACAGTATATCGCTTTTTCTTAGAGTTTCACTCAGTTGGTCACCAGTAATACTATTTTATAGATGTATAATTTGTCTGAGTATTTAAAGGAGGCATGTATTTATATACACATATATAAAAACATAGAGCACGTATATGCATGATGGTGAAATCTTGATAATATATATGTTTATGTGTAACTACTAAATCTTAACAACCAATTATTTGTTGTATGTATTTTCACTGTATTTTCACAAAAAACTATTTAAGAAAATACCAGTAATATGAAGTATTAAAAATTCACTTAATTAGTTACTGTTCATGATTCTATGGAAAACAATAAATATATTTAAAGTATATCATGAAAAGTTCTATTAAATGATGCATACATCATTGAAATACGATGGTGGACTTCTAGAGGTATTATTGTATTATTATAAAAATAGTATGCATAATATGCAACAATAATATAATCTATTAACAATATATTCTTTTGTAATCTAAACATGTCCTATTGTTCATAATAGTATATTATAATTTATGTCATCTTATATAAATATATCATGGCAATATAACACATATCTACAAGATAATAGATTGCAGTGCATATATATGTGACTATATTATAGATACATACACTGTATACGATTTATATCTTTCTAGAAAAAAAAATGTTATTAAACATTTGATTTCATTTCATTTTATAAAATCAACTATTTTTAATTTTTAGAAAAAAAATATCTTTGATAAATTCCACTAACACAAAGGGGAATGAATTTGTCACAAAATACTTCTTTTTGCATTTTTGAGATTATTATAATGTATAATTTATGATGTAAAAGATATTTATATAGATGTATTACAAAGATATACGATGTATTCAATTAGTTTTATAATAGTGTTCTACTAACACTTAAGAAATGTCATAGAGATGACACCAGCTAGAATGTATTTTGTGACTTGACTCACAAGATGGAAGGCCTGGTTCATGACCTCTGTGACCTTGAGAGAACGACGTCGATAAAGTCGCTGCTCCTTGGCGAGTTCAGTGGCGTGGAATTGAAGCATTTCCTTGAACTCCTCTGGAGTCTCTGCGAATAGAAGTTGTTGTCGGAACTCAAGATCAGAGAGGATTGTTGAGAAGGTTCGCCCCAACTCGATCTCGCTCTTTGTTCCTTTCTATTGAAAATAGGAAGGAGGGAGTAAGAGATCTGGAGAGATTGCATCAGTGATACATTATATGAGTTATAGTATACTATCTATTTGCGTATGAAAGACAATTTTTTAAATAAACTGGGCGTTTCTACACATTACGCTACATGTAAATCTAGATATTCAATAATTAAGTAAATAACATTATTAAAACAGTAAAATTATTATTTAACTACACCATTCTTTAATAATAATGCTTATTTTATAGTACACTTGGTAATTGACATTTTTAAAGAGATAATTAATGACATTGTTATAAATTAGATTTTTTTACCATTTCAATGATGTTTAATTTTATGATATAATGGATATAACTATATATTTCAAAAATGTACTTTTGTAATCAATCTATGGAGTGAAAAAGCATAATTAACGATTTCTTATATGAAACTAATAGTACCTGAATCAGAATTCAATTAATTTCAAGAAAAATATACAATGTTATTTAAAAGAATTACTTAGTTTTACTTATATTTTACAAGGGTGCATTTTTAAGGTGCACAATAGAGTGCACTATTAGAGTTCACAATAGAAAATATAGCCCGAACAGTAGAAACACGTTATTTTGTAAAAAAACTACGCAAGCTTATCTCGCTGCATTCGTTATTTCTTCGTGTGTTAAATTTAGTAATTGTTAAATTCTGCATTATTATATTTTAGATAATGTGTTATTATATCTTGTAAATAATATAAATATATGCATTAAATTATTTAGAATATATTAAGAACGCCTAAATTATTACTTTTTTATACAATAGAAAAACCTTTATAATGCCAAATAAAGGCCAATATAACAATTTTAATCATAAAGAAATATAATAAAGAAATGTGATTCTCCTTTAACAGCATGTTTATTATAAAGTTAATAGGAAAGAAAAGCTAAAGCCTGCAAATTGAGTTTTTATTCTCAAATTTTCAGAGGTCCACTCCATAATCATGAGACTGAAAGAATGAAGTACTAAAATAAAAGTCTCATGATTATGGAGTGGACATAAAAAAATTGGGAATAAACACTCAATTTGCAGTCTTTGGCTTTTATTTCTTACTAACGTTATAAATAAATATAAATTTCAACTAATTTCGTCTTATACGACATCATCAGGTAAGTAGGAAAGATAATATTTACTAGGTACATTAATACAAAAAATAAAGCTTATATATTTCAATAATGAGCCTAATTGCAAAACTATAGTTGAAATATATTTTATTGATTTATTATGAGCTATCTTGACATGTATGCGAATTTGATACCTACTCATTTTTGAAATTTACGATTTCGTTAATTAATGTGTTAGTTAACATAAACCAAACCATAAATGAGTAGAAATCTTCTATAGATCATAGATCATAGCCCACAGACTACTCTAGTTTATCCCTCGTATAACTAGTTATTTAGCTTAACACTAACTAAATTCTCGCTAGCATCACTATCCCAACAGACTGACTAGGGTTTCCAGGCTAAAAGTACGATTACCCTCTACGTCTTACACTCATATGTCAAAATTAGCTCATTGGTAAATACCTTTTCATTCATTTTGGGACTCATGTTGAGAAGAAATTACAGTAATGGCTATTCAATTATATCAAGAATACGGATAATAAAAAACACTGAATTATTGCACTGAAAACCCAATACGCGCGTGGTCCTGATCAATAGGCGCATTTGTAGGTGAACAGTTTACATACATCCGCTGGGATACAGTGTCTATAATAAAGTATATATATACAGACTACCAACTGTTATCAAGACTCGTTTCTGTCTTATTGACTCCCGTATACTGGCAGATGCTTAGATTTAGCCTTTTTTCTATATAATATAGTCTTTTGGGGAAATCATGGGATCAAAGACCGTTTCTCTTTTGTCTGACGAGAATCAACCACATGGGAGCTCTGGTTGGGATTGATGATTTAAAGAAAGCAATGCAGTATGTTATAAGGATGTACTGTACGGGTGCCATATATATGCGAGGGATGTAACCTCTATAGGATTAGTGGTGGTAATATTGAAAATACTTTTTTTAGCTTGTTGAGAAATATTAGTATATTATAAAGAAGGAGAAATTAAGATATTTTCTTCGGTGGTTTCCAGTGTGAGAAATACATTACAGATTGATACGCTATACACAGTTTCAACATATTAATCGCGGGAATTTGATACCGAGCGTGTTCATTCTGAGAGGAGCATATCAAACTGAGCTACATATTTTACCAAAGGGATGAGGAGTTCATTTGTTTAGGATAAGTTAAATGGAGTGTTGTATAGGTATATCTAGCTCCACTCTTTCAACATGAAAAGTTATTTTTCTTTGTCCCTATGGGATACACATCAAGACGTGTACAGTGTATTATGCTTAATAGGTGAATCTCCAAATCTACAGGGGCATTTTTCATCCTCAATGAACTAGTTTCTTCTGATATTCTTCTCTCCTTATACCTAGAGCATGTAGTACCTTATTGTGATCTTAATTCAAATGTTCAGAGATTCTGGAACGTGCTTTTACTTAGAAGCGTATCCTCCCAACAGTCCAAACCAAGCGCATTCAAACTGTATTATAATACTTCCTCTTTCCCGTTCGCTTTTATCCTTTCTCTAGAAAATGAAGATAGGAATCACAAGAATAGCAGGCGTGTGATCGAAGCAGTAAAAGTTTATTCTAAGCTAACTATAAGAGTGATATTTAGCAGCCTAAAGAATAGTTAAATAACTATTTCACGTTCGTCTTTAAAGCTAAAGATTCAATGACATAAATAATAAATACAGTGGTCATCAGTTGGTACTTTCTCCCTTGAGTCTAAATTAAAATTTCCCAATTATCAAAAGAGGGTCTGGTTCTCTTTCTATTTTTGTGGAAGATTCTACTCCGTTCATATAGTACTCTGAAGCCAGTCTACTATTTTAATGTTAAACATATCAGAAGCACCAAAGTTGGTTGTGAAATTTGAACTCTCCGTGCAAATAAGATGATTCAATTTCTTTTGAACAAATAAAAATACTCGATAAATAAGCAAGCATTCACCATTAAAATTTGATATGAATAAATTTACAAATTGCTAAAATGATGTGTAGAGTATATATATACATATTAAAAACACGTACACCTTGAAAATGTAAAGTTTGGATAACATTTTCTAAAAATCTTACTTATTTAATATGTAAATAAATACATAATGTATTTATATTTGTATTTTCATGCACAATATATAAAGAGATTTGCTTTTAAAAGTTAATAAATTTTAATTCACACTTCTAACGGTGAAACATAAAAAAATATTTTTAATCGCTACATACATCTATGTGTTTATTTAATTAGTTTTATATTTAATTGCAAATTTAATTAATGTAAACTTATACAAAACAAATATCATTTTATAATGGCAATAAAGCATATGCTTTATAAAAATGTACACATTTATATGGAATTATGGCTTCTAACAAGAAAATTATTGTTTTACTTTTAATAAATATTAATATTTCAACTTAGACACATATTTCATAAATTCATATGAATCCACAATGTCACATATATCTTTGGATTTATTGCCATTATAAATACATATTATTTCTTTTATGTAAGTTTACATCAATTAAATTAGCAATAATAAATACAAGTAATTAAATTAACAGAGTTATTTATATTAAAGATATTAAATATTTATATCGCGAATACTTTAAAATCAATCATTAATTTTATTTATATTTTTAACCTTAAAAAATGGAAATTATAGTAGCGATTTTAACAAAAAACTAAACATTTATTATTTACCAACATACTGGCCTTAATATTCAAAGTATATTCTATAAAATATAATATAAATGCAAATATAATTTTGAAAACTTTATGTCAAACCAATTCACATTGTAATTTCAGTTTATATTTAGAACTGTAAACATAAATATATTATATATATATATTAATTGTTTGCTTGTAAAAAATGTATGTAGTTTCATACACAGTACCATGTTACAAAAATCAACATATTTTACATATAAATAATATTAAAATATCTTTGTAAACTGACATTAATCAAAATATTAAATATGTCACAACGCATAATGCATTCCAAACGTATATACACTCAGTAACACAGAATTCTTTAGATACGAGTTTTGAGGAAGGAAGTAGTAAACATTTTCACCTATATCCGGATTTAGTTTTGACAAAATTGTACTTTGAGTTCACCTTATACAACTTTTCTATCTTGCCTCTTGAATTATTAGCTGTGCGTTTTTACTCACTCCCATAAGCAATTCGTTTCTTATTCTTTTCAATATGTTAACTATAATTTTCTTATTGATACAAATTAAAAAACGATTAGTTACATACTTAGGATATATCTTTGTAGAGATATTCACGAACTATAGTGTAATATGATAGATCAAATATTATAAAACTCACTTTTTATACTTTTACTTCCACGGTTAAACTCTTAATATAATTAAAACAACTTTTTAATGATTGGATGAAATCAAATTTCAACAAAAGGAACATTAACAATCAGCTCAAACTAAATAAAATTGAGTTTAGTTATATCTGACCAAAGTTAGTGTTGTGTAATTATCGAATTATAAAGCATTAAATTGAATAAATGTTTATACATAAATTATAAATTTACTGTAGTATGTAATTTTTTCACTCTTTTTTTAGGTTTTAATGGAGGTGGCGATAATGGCTCTTCATTACTTTTTATCACTGGTTATTTTCAGTACTTTTATTGTATTTTGTTGTTAATTTAAAAAAGTTAAAATGACTAAAAAATAACAATTATTAATCAATTATTCATTAGCTGAAAATATAAATTAATAGATTTTTGTCTAATAAACTAGCTTAATCGTAGTACCATATTTTCATATATATTTGAATGTTATCTTAGGAATATTTCCTCACGGTATCTCAAAATAAAATTGATTGGTAATACACATATTACAAAAAAATACAATATGTCAAGAGTTGTTCATACATAATTTCTTTTAAAAATATTAATATTTTGCAATTTTTGCACATACTTATTTTATTCAGATTTTTTAAATAAGAAATCAACTTGGCTAGCATTTAGAATAAGCAAATTATGTTTGAACTATAATGAGAATATATTTATATTTATTTTTATTTTTTACACTATTTATTAGAAATAGTGTATTATCTTAAATATACTATAAAGTTTCAAATATAATACGTCAAATTTATGTAGGGATATTTTGTTTAAATAATTTTATAATGGATTCTGTAAAGAAATGTATTATGTATTACTATGTATTATGTATCATGCATTCAGTAAAATATTAAATATAATTTTTACCATGTTTCTGGAACTTCTACAGAATTACCATATTTTTTTTGAATATCATAAAAGTATATTTTGAAACTTAGTTTAGTGTTTCAGAAATAGCGGTAAATGTTAATTGCAAAATCATAACTTATTTATTATATAATTAGTCGTTTCAACCTTCAAATTGAGCAATTAAGCTGGCACAAAAACATAGGCACGTAAACACTTGCAAATCAGTAGAACATAATATACAGAACTTTGTAGTAGCACACATTTACACTAAACTACCTATCGGTTGTGTAGTGCCATGTTTAGTCTATGCGGTTGTACAGTGGAGAGATACGCGCATATAATTAGCGCAAACGTATCAACATTTACAAATATGTTACACTTGAACAAGTACTTCTGCGTTTCATCTAAAGTAATTCAGTACAGTTACATAAACATAATCAATATCTTATCGAAAGGGATAGAAGAGGTAGGCACAATAATATGCCGTTTATGAATGTAGAAACATAGGTTACATTTTTGTGGTTTAGACAGTTATCTTCGTACGCTAAATAGGCATACTGATGACATAAAACAAGTATAGCCGGTTTGTGTTTCGAAAAAAAGGGATCATAGAAATCATTTTCACCTTTGGCAAAAAACCTACTTTCTTTAATTTCTCCATCACTTTCATTCCTCCACTGCTTCCATTCATTCCATTCACCTCAATTCTTATTTAATTCTCGTTTATTATTTCTTATTTCTTAAGCTTTCATTCACTGTATTCACCTTTTCCTTTATAGAGTCTTTTTAAAGTAAATATGCGTGCACATATTATATGGATTCATTAAATTTGTCACATTTTCGATTTTATTCATTTATGATCATCTTCCATCCACTTGCTAACATTTAATCTTACATAAAGCTCTCAGGTTCTAACATAAAGCTGTTAATTCTTAACATAAAGCTATAAATTCTTTACATAAATCTCCCATTTCTCAGCTCCTAATACAAAGCTCTCAGCTCCTAACATAAAGCTCTCAGCTTCTAACATAAAGCTCTCAGCTCCTAACATAAAGCTCTCAGCTTCTAACACAAAGCTCTCAGCTTCTAACACAAAGCTCTCAGCTTCTAACACAAAGCTCTCAGCTTCTAACACAAAGCTCTCAGTTCCTAACACAAAGCTCTCAGTTCCTAACACAAAGCTCTCAGCTTCTAACAAAAACTCTTAGCCCGGAGCTCTTAACATAAAGCGTTCAGCTATCAGATTTTAAGATAAAGCTCTCAGCTTTCGACACAAAGCTTTCGACTCTGAACATATAGCTTACAACTTTCAAAATAAAGCTTTCATGAATACAAATTAACAATGTCAAGTCATTAAATGTACGTTCTGTGGCTGCACCTTGAAACCACTAATGTGTAAGAATGAAATGATGGTAATATACACTGAAATCCTAAATTTTTCAACACATCATAGAAACAAATTTTAACTTACAAAAATAAAAATACGACTTATAAAATATTTATCTATTGTTTTATGAATTGTCTTTGACTATAAATTCTATTCCTGTCTATTGATTTTCCTTCCTTTTATTTAAATATTTATCAACGTTTCAGAGCTGTTTTTGAAACTCGTGATGGTCACACTCGCTACTGAATTATTCTCCCCCACTCCCAATTATGAGAACGCGATAACAGTCCTCTTTAGAACTAACACATAATGATGTAATATTTAAAATTATTTAAATTAAACATGAAATGGACAGAATTTATAGTCAAAAGACAATGCATAAAAGAATCGATAAATATTTTATAATTCGTATTTTTATTTTTGTAAATTAATTTGTTTTATGTGTTGCAAAATGTATGATGTTCAGTTTACATAATGGCTTAATTTTATCTTCCCTGTTGTATTGTAACTTCAATTCAACTGGTACTTTGGTACAAAAGTATCAAACAGCATTATTGAAGTTGAGAGGAGCATTTATTGATTGATCTTCTACAACGATTTTAACAAGAACTTTTTGTTCGATCTAACAAAAAATACGCAAAAATCAACGATTAAAAACTTTTGCAGAAGCTATGAGCCGATATCACCTAACTGTAAACATATATATATATATATATACTAAACTAAACATATTATTTAACACTCATAAAAATTGTGTAATTTTAATTCCTCTTTTAATTATTATTAAAACATCTTTAAGTAAACTAAATTAGGTAAACCCGATAGCCAAAACACATAACGAAACAATTTATAAAATCTTTCATTTTATTAAACATAAACATTGATCCTATATATTTCCAGTTATTTGCATGCTAATTAACGATATGGCAAAAATATTATGAGCTCACGTTCAATCCACAAAGTTTGTTTTATGAAGCTTTTTGTCATCATAATCGATTTAAATTTTTATATTTTGCAAGCCTCACCAACAAGATTAGGCATAATATACATTGGAAGAGGCAGCAGCTGAGACTAATATTTATACGTGGGTCATGGTCGTGCATATAAAACTGTACTTAAGTGATCTCACTTTAAATTGATTATTCGATCAATGCATGATTATGGTTTAGAGGAATAAATTTCTGAAACAAATTCCTACAAGTTTATATCCTCTTTCTGACCTTCCATCCAAAAAGTGACTCATCTAAACAAAATATAAGTTCAATATTCAAGTTACAGCCCTTTTATAAGTTTTTAGTTGATCATTGTTACATACTTTTCTACCTACAAATTTGTTTGCTACAATCAATTTCAATACTTCATATCAAAAGAAATAACCTGACATTTTAAAATTTAAAAGTCTTTTGATAATATTTGGTCTTAAGAAAAAAATTGACACATATGCATACTTATTTAATACATTTTCACACATAAATCGTACGTAAACTTGCCAGTAAATTGATTGATATTCTAAAATATATTTAATGAAAGTAAATCTTACGAATAATATATAAAAATAATTCAATTTCTACGAAGAATAAATGGAAGATACCGGTCTATGTTTCTGTACTATACTCTAGCTTGTCATAGATGGATAAAGAAATTTATAATACAAATAAAATAAAATAATGTATAGTATATCCAAGAAAAAATGATTTTATTTATATTTTTTCTTTTTCCATTCGAAAAATTTGTGGAATCTCGGCTATATAGCTTTTAAAACAGTTACTAGATATATTAGGCCTTAAATACAAATTTATTATTTCCAAGTAGAAACACCACGCTACATATGAATGAGATCGGTTTTGTTTAAAAGAAATATATATACTATAGTTTTAATATCGAGTATATTCAATTATCTCTAACAAAACTATTTATATGAAAGTAACAATACATTTATTACAGAAAACCAAATAAACAATGGAAAGGAGTTATTTTTCTCTAATTTTAAATATTTCACTGTATTCAATTTATATTTTGATTATTTTTTTTATTTGCAAAATGTTCATATGTTAATAACATATATGATACATCACATGTATTATCCAGGCATACATACTATCAAATTTAAATACATATTTAATATCTTTATGAAAATATTCCAACGATTGAACATCAAGTAAAACATTATATCAGAGACTCTCATGTCTTAACTTATCGTGTTGAAATTCAGGATATGACATGTTTTGGACATTATTTTGTGACTGCATTTTTATACGTATCTCAGTCTTAATATTTTAATATCAACACACGTTTTCAATATTAAATATACATGTATATACAAAACTGTAATAATTATTTTTAGATAGCATCTGTGACAATAATAAATAATCTGAATATAAGCTTAAAAAATATTTTATTTTCTCTTGATTATAAATTGATACAAGCTTTTGTCATAAAATTACATATATGTACATTTAAATTTGCTTTATTTGTTAATATTATGCTGATTAATAAACAAAATGATAACATCAACAAATATAGGATCAAATGATGGTTCAAATTCAAACCTCAGTTTTAATATGTTTTTATTCGCCCTTTTAATTATTGTTTTGAAATCTCAAATCTCAATAAATGTCTACATGACATACATATGCCTCAACAATGGTGTGAGGTATTTATTATTATAGTGTGACGTAATTATTATTGACAATAATAATTATGTAGTAAACTATATTGATTTTTTGTATTTGTTAAATTAGTATTACTTGTACAATTTTATTTAATTACTTGTGAAAAGTATTCGTTAACATGTCTTTGTTAAGTGCAGACAAAAATAATAAAATAACAATTATTACTATAAATGGTTATATATTTAAATTGATTGTTATACTTTATATAATTTGTAGTTATCAATATGTTAATAATCTATACATTTGTTATATATCAATAAACAATCTGTCCAAAATGTGATAATACTCTGCCGTATGAGTAACCTTTTTTGAGTATGACTACATATTATTTTTAAATCCGTAATCACTTGATTCACAGCTAAGGCTATTTATAAATAATATGTCCAAGAAGTCCCTGTCACATAGAATCCAATAATTTTAATTAGTTGTAATCTGTAATCACAATGATTTTAATCAATCTACGTACATAATATTCATCGTACAAACTGTGTGTTGATTTAAATACTTCAAAGCAAATTCACATATACATTGATTTAGATTAATTAATTGTTAGTTATTATCAGTTAATTATAGCGGCAGATCAGAGTGAATAGACGATAGAGTTTAGAATTGGATCTGCAGTGGTACCCCGAGTGTAAAAAAACTATTGCTGACATAAGAAGCTTAAAGACAAGATTAAAATATAGATTTGAAGGAGACCCCCGAAAACTTCTATTATTGCTTTTTTGGAGGATAAATGGTTTCTTCCAGGAACCATTTTGAACCAAAGGCTCAGTGATCGCCCATGAATGAGGTGAAGAACAGGACAATATCACCGAATTAATTCAAGAAAACCCAAGCTATCACTAAGAAGAAGATCCAAATCATTAGGGATACCATGATCTACATTGCATCGCACCAAGAAGTATGACTTGGGTTACAAATACTGAAAACCAACCAAAGCGCAATATCTCTCTAAACTGAAGCAACCGTGAGCACCGTGTTAACTCTCGAGAGCAAATACACACAAAATATGACAATAATGTGAGAAGGAATACAATTTTCTTCACCGACAAATGCGCAAAATATGCAGAAGGAAAAAGACAAGTGAGACTGTCCTTTTGGTCAAAAAACCCACATTTTAGGGAGCAAGTTCGGCAGCCACCCACGAAAGCAATAGTTTGGATTGCGATGTCGGTAAGGCATTTTATCGGTTCATTTTTGTGGAAGGTATCCACCTTCAGTAACTCCAGAGTTACTGCTCAAAGCTACATCGCAATGATCTGTGGCGCGTCATAATTCCAGTGTTGGAAATGGAGGACATATTGTTGTCATCCAACTTTCAACAGGATGATATGGAAAACTTTTTGGGATATTTTGAAACTATGTTTAACATCGCGAATTTTCAATAACGTTTCTTGGGCTATTTCACCTTCAGCAGCTGTTGCTTCAAAGGAGACCTGTTTATCAGAATTCCACCTGGCATTCTTCATATTACCAAAAGAAAATATATATCGCAATCTGGAGTCATGCGACAATGCCTTGCGAGGTATGGTGAACCTCAAGATTGTTTCTCTCAAATCAAGGACTGTTGATTAATTTAAATAATCAATCCGCGAAGTCTTCAATTAATTTCCCCGTAATAGTCTGGAGGCAATCAACGAGAAATTAAAACATTCAGACGGCTACATCTGTGCATTAAACATGACGGGTTACAGGTAGAACCATATGACAATTGATTATATGAGGAATATGGATTATAAGTGTATTCATCATGTTACTATTTCTGGACATCACTTGCCACATTGTCAATGTATTTGCATGATCAAAGTATATTAGTTATTATTAATTTATCTTATTTGTTAAAAGTAGTAATTTTGTTAAATTCTACTATATAATTTTAATTTAAAAAGTTAATATATATATATACACAATTAATATTAGTTTGACGTATTTATAAATAAGAAAACTATTAAATATTTGAATGCCTTCCTTAAATACAAAAACATGTAAATATTTTTCAATTGTACATGTATCTTTTGCATTATTGCATCGGACTCAATTTCCATAAAAAATGTCCCATTTATATAATTGTTAATTCTAAATTTGGAAAAAATCATGAACGATAAAAGTACACACACATTATTAACCTACTTTTTAGAAGATATTAAATTATACTTGATTCCATGGCCTCTAACGAAAACACTTCAAAATTCTATTTAAGCAAAACTGCTTAATATAGCATAAAGTATATATTTATTTTTTAATTCTTCTCTGACGTCATGTAAAACGGAGGAAATTGTATACTTTAAACAGAAACATATACTCGTTACTGTTGTTACTCGCCACTTTAGTTTGTGTTATATAGGTCATCGAAATGGTATCCAATAGAGGGGACACATGATACAAAGTATTGTTATTTATAGTCTGACCCCTTTTCACTTTTTATTTGGTGATATTGTTAAGTTGCACTTTAAGCAGCAATAGTATATTAGGTTGTATCCATTCTTACTAACTTTTCTTCTGATAAAACCAATCGTATATATATATTTATATAGCAATTTCAATAATAGTAAAATATTATTTTACTATTGATTATTTTTTAAATGAGTCTATTTCAAGTCTATTTCGACATATTTACATGTTAACATGACTTTATTAATAAGTAACATAGCATATAGATTATAATCTGTAAACAGGATTGTTTAATTCATGCAAGCAACAGTATTATAAAAGTGTAAAGTGTAAATACGGATTCAAACATAATATCACGATATTTTCATAAACAACATTATTCTAAAATCTGTTTAATTATAAACCATTGAAAACGTTTTCGATTGTTATTTACGAATTTCCAATATATGTATATCATTTTTGCCATATTCAGCTTGAGTCTTAGCATCAAACTGCACTCCTTTAAACGATGTTTAACCCATTAATTAGTTTTGATTGTTTTAACGCAACACATCGGATATGACAGACTTACCTCCTTTGTGGGAGTTATTGCCAGAATGATGAAGTAGACACCCTCACTGGATCGGCCTAAGTTCATAGGAAGATTGAGGCGAGCGATGGCTATGTGACGTTTGTGCACGTTTGTCAAGCAACACCTAATCATGTGTAGAAGAAAAAAGAGGTAGACTAGAGTAAAGACTGAAGTTTATAAAGGCTAAAACTTTGTAAGACTGAAACAGAAATTATATATTTGTCAATAACAACTTGTTTTTGTCAATCACAAATAAATAAATTTTCTTCAACATTATTATTACGTAATGTAATTGTATAAATACGATGTTTTTCTTGTTTGAAACTTTCTGCTAGTTATATAAATATTGAAATAATTATTTTATTTGGAATAACGAATATTAAATTACATTTATTTTATCGATATACGAATAAAAAATGGTATTGCATAGACTTCTAGATAATAAAAAAAGACAGTTACTTTAAAATTCGCGAATATTTTAACGACAGAATAGGAGGCCCTATATTTAAGTATAAGATATATATTGTTAGAAAAAAATGTGATGTATTTGTTGGTAATACTATTTATGTATAACTAGTGTATCTAATAATATATAGCTAATTTATGCATCTAACTGACTATAATATGCAAATTAAATATTAAATTGATTTATAAATATATACGTTTGTTTTATTCATTTATTATAGTATTTAGATTATTTGATATACAACAGTTATACTTGTAATATAGAACTTTGATTTTAATAAGCAAACAGAATGTTGTTATGATAAGTGTTAACATAATCATTACAGAGTGAATGATAAACATAGGTTTGACTTTGAATATCTCGTGTCTAAATCTGTTTTTTTAATTTTACTGCTAAATTATTATTTTTCAACAATTCTAATTCCTATTTTTTTAATTCTAAAAACACATTATATATTACTTTTCTTATTCTAACATAATTAAGTAGCAGGTACAATTTAATTATATACCTAGTCCATGTTATTGAAATCAAAATATAAATTTACGTATACTTATAATCGTTTTTAAATGTTACAATATATTATATTAATAAATAAAATATAAGTTTAGTCGTCACATTACATATACACTTCATACATTGTGATAAAAATAATATACTGCTACATCCAAGAATTTTAGGACACAACATCTATATTTTTATTATTAATTATATGGATCCGCTTAAAAGGTTTCTATTTGTTAGTTTTGCAATATTTCCTTGGATAACACTTTTATTTATACTGTTGACTATATTTAAATGTGGTGCGTTGCAGCGGGAAGTTGATTTATTTTCAAATTTATTTTCTATACTGACTATATATATTTTCTATATATATTATATACTAAATATATTTTGCATTATATATTTCGCATAAATATAGAATCTGTGTATATTATAATCAATAGGGATTTCTCCAAAACAAAACATTAATATCCATAATTTTATGACGATACCTATTTATTTTCTGAAATTGTTATACAATAATAAATTTGTAATTTCAATAAAATAATGTTTGAGCAACGCAAGACGACATATGAAATGTGGGATTTAATACATATCAAACAGGTAACCATTTCTAATATAATAAGATAAGGCAAGTAATTGGACCATTTTGGCTTAACGAATCGAAAACAATAGAAATTAGAATAATGTCTATTAATGGCGCATAGTATGTAATTTATTTAGAATACTCAAAGTTTGATGCACATGGGAATCTTGTCTTGAGAAGTTCCAGGGAATGTTATAGGTCATTTCTTAATTGTCTTTGAAACATTATGAAATAGTTATTTTCTGTAATAATATAGTTTAATTGTTCATAAATTGTTGTTATCATTTTATAAATGCAAATGTAGATCCTTTCTGCTTCTTATTTATCATTTTAATACGCCTTCGAAAAAAATTAATATGGCGACAGTTGAAAAATAAACAATGTAAATTTTAAACAAAATAATAAGTTTTAATGAATAAATGACGTCAATAATGATATTATAACTTTTCAGATGTAAAATTAATACAATTAAAATACAATTATTTAGTAATTATAAAACTCATTTCAATATAGTTCATTTAAAAATGAACATATAGGAAAATACTCAAATTAAACGTGCAAAGCATAGCAACCACGTTGGAGTAGAGGCTCTATGTATTTATTACTGTATCATAATAATTTGATATATTTATACCTATATTTCTAATAATTCAATGAAATTATAGTATAAATCTTTTAAATTTTTCTTATTAATTGAAGAGTTCAATTTAGTAAGCTTCCCGTTTCTAAATACTGATATTATCATTAATAACATTAAAGTAACATCTACAAATGTGTTGTCCTTCTCAAAAACAAGTGTTGCATCCTGTAGTTATCCAAATTTTATAATGTATTGTATAATAACTCTATAGTCATTTTTTAGTCATTTCTAATTAGATAATATTTGATAAACCCTCAAAATCAATATTTCTAACATGAAACTTTTTTCTTTATAGTGCAACCCCGAATTAATTTGTTTTGCTTGTATTGCATTTAACTTGTTGATGATTAATTATTTATGTAAGGTACAAAAATCAATATATTGTCTTGCTTGAATCTTGCTGATATCAGTGGTTTTATGAAACATGTCACAATATACCAAACGATTTCAATGAATTTGCCCCTCATTTTATTTATAAATCGTGTATAAATCGAATTATCAATCTTACTACACATATAAAGGGAGTTTAATTTAAAGCATACATAATATTCGTATGTGAAAGACTTTTTGACTTCATAGAAACAATCAAAATAATTGATCGACTAACGAATAAGTACTAAGTAAGTTGATGTAGGCATTATACTTAGAGTGGTATTATTTTAAGTTAATGTAAACCGTTAATATTTCCAACACACCATACATTTCAGGAATGGATATTGTATCAACTTGAGTTAAAAAGAAACATTTATATTCAAGCAGCCAATTCTAAATTAATAAATACTGTTTGATAAAAAATCATGTATTACTATATTATTCATCTACTTAACATGATCATCATTATTTTAATGCACCAGATGAGCTACATTAAGTTTTGCCAGCACACTTTTTCTATACTAATATTTGAATTTAATGTTGTACATTTGTCAATATATAAGTATATATAACACAACTCCTTTGTATTTTATAGAATACATACAAATAAAACTATTATTTTTGTTATTTTTTTTTTTAAATTGAATGGTACAAAATATAGTAATTTTAACAAAAAATATTTTATAGTTTTAGTTTGCATGTATAATGTTGCAACACATATTATAACGCTAAAAAGGTTTCCATTATCATTATTACCTTTAGAAACTCTTAACTGATAAATAACGCCTCCCAATAAAGTGAGTGAAATTTAATGCTTATTTATACATATCTCTCTCGCTCACTATTTAAAGATACAAATAAATAGACCAAGAAACAAATAATATTTTTTTAAAGTAATATAATTATTATTTATATAACCCTTTATATATTGAATATATTTTTTAATCAGCCGAAATGTTGGCATTTTCATTTTACACTTTAGAGTAATAAGAAACACATTTGAAATCGTCTATTTTATTCTTATACTATTAAATCGTATCCATTAATCAAGCTATGTGTCATGAAGCTATCATACTAACATTACTTCAACTTTATTGAACGATATGTTGGATTTAATGATGTTTAGATGTTCATTCGATTGAAATTGCATGTAACTGGCATTTTTATTCCCTTTCAAACAAATAATAATGTCATTATATATATCCCCATTTACATATTCCAAAATTTATAAAATTGATCACGTTAAAACACATTATGTGTGTGTCACTGTCAGTTAGTTTATGCTGTATTTAGAGATACTTATTTGATTACTATTCTTTTTTTTCAAATTTCATGAAAGAATAGTATACAAATAAATTTATTTGGCAATAATTAAATCAGAAAAGTAATAAATATAAAATAAATCAAACTATATCAGATTTGAATAGAGTAACTTTCAATACAGGTTTATACAGATTTATATGTAAATTTATGGACAAACTTTTTATCTTTCTCCAAACGAGTCTTTACATACATGTAAACACTCGTTTGGAGTGTTCAACCCTTTTACAGTATACTGTAAAAGTGGGTTGAATTATACTTTGGTATATTCAGACATAGTGGATAATCAATTATCCACTTATACATATACATTATATTAATTACTTAAATGATAAGTGAGAATTACATGTCAGCATTAAACTTAACATTTATAAATAATAATTTATGACACAACCTAACCAATCTATTAAGAAATAAGCTGACAAGTAATAAACCAAAGAACATGTAGTAAATGTATTTTACTACAATATTCACGCTTACGGCTCTCAATAAGATAAATATAAGAAATAGCGTATGTGCGTATTTCTTATTAGAAAATGCATTTAAAAATATTATATGAATGAAAATAAAGTGTTTTGTATGTGGGAATTCAATGGGGCTACTAACAGCTGCCACTTTTGCAATAGCAACTGGACGGTTTCTGAATATGTGTTAAACTTAATTAACTAAACCAAGGACACTTGGTCGCTTACACTTAACTCGAAAGCACCAAATATATCAAGCTGTGCTTCTTTATATAACTAATTTTACAAAAATGAAACTGAATATGTATACACGTAAACATCTTATTTAAAATCTTTTGGCGAAGGTACAACAGTGTCAATTGAAACATATGTCAGATTAACTACTGAATAATATGGTTATCGCTCTGCTTCTGTAGTATATGCATATTATGTGGTTAGACTCTAAAAATGTATTTGAAACATGTGCACATTTTTGACATATGTAAATTTACATGTATAAATATGCATACTCTATTTTTACTTTGAAACCCAACTGAAACTAAAGCAGTTTAAACTTGAATACTGAAAATTAGCAACACAAAACTACCGTATCTCCAACAGAAGGCACGCGTACAAACCTCCTCCCAAAGTTTGAAGACAACATGTTATCACATATTATTTTAGTATAGAATTAGGTAGATGGCTTAAAATACTTGTAATAACGCTTAAAATATAGTTTGTACATCTTAATAATCACTGTTGTACACGTCATATACTTTTAGTATTATAGACCTATATCAAAATATGATTAAAAGTGGAGAAATCTGATTAAATAATTTATTTAGAAATATATGGAAAAGAAAAATGTTTTTGTATAAACGAATAAAAATAAAATAGGTTTAAATAGTGTTTAATTTTCGGTGAGGATCGATATTAATGATATATTGTTATTAATGTAATCAAGCATGTTTAAAATATAGACATAATATATAAATATACATAATCAATGAAGTTATTATTATCGCTAAAATACCGCAACATGTATTTTTAAAATAGTCAAATTGGAATTAAAACATTACAATAAATACTTAATATAAAATAATGTTTCAATTAGAATTATAAAATATAATGATTGATTACAGTTTTTAATTACACAATTCAGACTACACGAATTAACAAAAATACATTAAATTGTAGGAATTAAAGTAATGACTAAATTATTATGAGGGAATATTCAATGTATTCGATCAATGATAACTGTTAGCTAATGTTATTCGTACACACGGTCGGTAGTGGTGTGCATAAACAAGCCCTTGTTCGCTGGAGAGGTTATACATACGTATACATTAAAATTGACCTATTACATATACTTGTTTCATTAATTTCTAAAAGTAAACTCACATTGCGCATAGCCAGGACTGGTCAGTAGCAAGCCCCTCGGATTCTGTTGCTGAAATTCCTTTTATTGTCTTTGCCAAACGTTGATCTGAAATAGTTAACAATACATGAACACAATATAGAATAACTTTAACAATATAGGCCAATTCATAAAACAATAATAACAAAATCTAAGAAGAAAAATATTATACTTTATTTTTTTAAATAATAAACTCTAAGGAGGTTCAAGTATCATTCGTTTAAATATAGTAAGCCATGCTAGACTGTATATCTAAAATTAATTATCAGTAACAATAAAAGTTTAAATTTAATAAAACATTGAAATCTGTTCCTCAATGCAATGTTCACTTAATAGTTTTAAAACAAATAAAGTTTACCTAATTGTTTCTAAATAAACTTTAATTGTAATTTACTCATTTACGTTTAGGAAATAACCTTTTAAGTGCTAGACAAAGATTAAATAAAATAATATTTATATATTTAACAATATATACGTTAGATTTTTATAATATAAACAACTATGTAGTTGTTTATTTTTGCTAAACATTTGCAAGATATTTATATTTATGCTTTTATATTATATATATGTCATTATGCCACTTTTTAATTTTTAGTTTTACAAAAGTTGCTCGAAGGAATACGAAGGAATGCGATAAAGTATTTACCAGACTGAATTTTTATTATAATGAACTTGTTGTCTTACTAGTCAGTAGACTTATAGCATCATATAATTTTTAAATATTAGTTTTGATGATTAAATTGTCACAGTTATGCAATTATGCAATTATGCAGTTATGTAACTTATGTATAATTTTGTCTGGATTGTATTTCCATATGCACTTAAAAATGTATCGTTTAAAGGTAGTGTTTTAAACAACTTTAATTTCATGTACGACTTTAGATAGGCCTTTTAAGTGCTTAATTAATCGATATTTAACTGTGTAGAAATATTGGGCTCATCAAAACACAGTGGTATATGATATCAAATATAGCATATTATAGTTTTCAATTTACAAAAGATACATACATAATATGTACAGAAATAGAATAGTTTATCAAAATTGCACTAGTTAAATATAGTTTCCTTCCTCCCGAATAATGCTTTGTAAGTCAGCTTCAAGTCTTTGCTTTTCCCCAAAGAATTTTTTCGTTTGGTTAATGTATCTGTAAAATCTTCTACATATTCTCTGGCTTCATATTAATCAGCAAAATTATCACCTCCGTGCTACATTTCGTAGTTTCTGAATACATATCTATCAAGCAAGTTTGTGTCTTGCGAATATGCGGGTTGTCATAAAAATTGAACGGAAGTTTCTTTGAATCCATTGGTTGACCAAGCAAGCCATTATGAGATTTTATGCTTACACTGGCTCATAAAGTTGATCAAACTATCTAATCATCTTCTTAAGAAATTTTATATATCGTACTGCATCAATAGAAGAAACATCAATTATTATTTCAAAATATGATTCTCCATGACAATTGCAATCAACATAATATACTTTTTGTCAGATGTTGTTCTTTTCACAATCTGCGGACGATCATCAGCAATTCTATGCATTCATCAGAAATTTTACCCAGAAATTCTTCAGGAATTTACGATGAACATCCAGGATAAAAAATACCCATTTCCTATCTGTTACGGCCAATCGTTTGTCCACATGTTGTAACACATTTAGAATTACTCTTTCTATTTCAACAGTTATTATAGTAATTAAATATAAGTATATATTTTTCTGTCGAGTTAAAATGAGCATGTACCTACACTAAATTGTTTACATAATTTTATAAATCGTTATGATTTATTAAAGATATATATTGAAACCGTGGTTATTAGTAGGTAATATAAATATTCAATATCTATTGGTTTAACTCACGTAATTAAATTTATGAATTAATTAGTTTTACACGTTGTTTATTTTAATTAATAATATATGAATGAATGCATTGCTTAATTAAAATTTGTTTAAACACTTAGTTTCTTCGATTTTCAAAGTATTTCAAGTATAGGTTCTAAATAAAATTAATTTAAAAATGGTGAAAATATTTGTTATTTTATTAGTGATTAACATTTATAAATAATTAATATTATAGAAAAGCAAGTGACAGTGTTTGCATACATACTTTCAAAAATTCAATTAATGATTAAATGATTTCAAATCACAATTAGGTAACTATGTTTATAATAGACATAAATAAGTTCAGAGGTATTTAAAACCTATGAGTTTATTAATATTGTACTTCAACCTGAATGAAATTGAATGTGTATTTATACGCATTTATTGCACGACTTTGAAGAACTGAAAAAAATCTCCTATCTGTACTTTTTCTTTTTCCATAAATCCCTACTAAACATTGTCGTACCATTTTCTTGAGTTCGGATGTGTGTTGTGTTTGTATATACACATGTTGTGTTAAAAAATATACACATGTTATATTTTATAAACGACCTCACATAATACTTTTAACACATAACAATATTTTGTTTATATATTAATTGCATTGGTAAAATTAGCTGGGATCAATTAAAATTATGGATTGTACAAATAAAAACAATACTTTGTTGTGAGTATATATATATATATATATATATATGAAAACTCAAATATGATTTTATTTTTGAAAAACAGAAAATATACTTGCATTACAAATTAAATGATCAGGGTCTATACCTATACTCGCACGTTAAATTTGGCTCTAATTGTTTAATGTCAATATAAAACATATTAATTTTGAGAAATATTAATATTCGTCATTAGAAAGAAAATATATATTAAAATAGCTTTTAAAATAGCTATTAAAATAACTAAAATCAGCTATTGTCTTATACTATTTTCATATATTTAACTTATAATATTCATAAAGAGTAATAATTAATAAGTTAAATTAATATGTATTTATATTTCTTATATAAAGATTTATAATATTCATAATGAGTTATAATTAATAAATCGTTCTATAATAAATATAAATACATATTAATTATAACTCATTATGTATATTATAAATCATTCTGTGTATAATAAATATATATGTAATAAATAAAACACAAATTTAAAAGTAATCGTGTTACATACAATATGTTCAAGTCGTTTTAATTAAATTAAATAATGCTAATTTTATGCCCTTTAGACCCGGGTATGTAAACTATTTTTAATTTATTTCTAATAAATATCAATAAAGCAAATAAAATCCAAAGCATAAAATTCGATATTAATCAATGCTAAATAGTAACAATTCTTAATTTTGTATATATCGGCTACAATTTTTAATTTCTTCACTTCAAAACATTGTCAGAAGAAATTGATTTAATCATTGTTCTTTTACTCTTCTGTTCTTTATCTCCTTTAATGCCGCATGGCGCCTTGTCCAGAGAGCACGTCCGTCAGTACATTTAATACAATTTTATTCTATGAGTAGGTAGTTTGCTGGCGGGCAGTTTCTAATTTAATTTATATTATACATCAATGGCTGATTAGGGTGTCTTCTCTTGCTGATAAAATACTAATCCCAATGATTTGAATACTCCTGCGCTCTGATAAATAACGTTAGAATGCAGCCCTCATTTCGACAAGTGATGTTGGAGAATAATGTTGAGCATCTTTTCGAAATTTTTGCGAAACATAATCTTAGAAATGATTCTGAATACCGAATATCGAATGGGCATAGTAATGATAGTTACTGTTTGTCTATCCAAAAGTCAATAATTATTTTCATATAATGCTTTGTGTGCTCAGTTTCTTTGGACTTGGTTGCCTTTTTCATTTCACTATTTCTCCAAGTTGATCTTCATGAAGAGATAATTCTTCCATATCAAGCGCTCCAACAGCTAAGGCAATAAATTCATGAAATACATAAAAAAACCTCATTGTCCAATGTCCAATAGCAAGCTCGTAAAATTATTATCATCAGTGTTCAAACGATAAAATTAAATTTGTAGTCATTCTATTTTTACTAAATGAAAGTCATAAATTATTATGATTCCATTTCCTAGCCAAAAAATTACGGTCACTAAATTAAAATAAAATAATATTTAATACAAATTATAGATAACATATTCGAGATTAACCGGAATATTTACCGTTTTAATTATTTTAATGTTACCGATTAATCTCTCAAATGATATATTTAATCACGATATTCGTTTAACATCCGTACCTTTATCCTGTTTTATTACAGTAAATTAATTAATTGTTATCCTAATTATTGTAATGGTATGATTTCCTTAGACTTTTACCAATTAACATTTTCATGAGTAAACATAGTATTGTATTTATCTTAATATTTTCAGAAAAACTTTATGTAATATATAATTACGCAAGCTCGTATATATAGAAAAATATGCATATAATAATATTAATACAATTATATTTAAACAATATAAGATAAAAATAAAGAAACTGGCACATTAAAATATAGATTAATACCCATAGAACAAATTTGTATATATGCAGTCTAAATGTTATATCCCATATAAAATGGACAAATCAATTTTTTAAAAGAAAATGATTTGATATAATAATAGCAGTTTTCTTTCATGGAGTCTACACATACTCCAAATGCCTTCATACTCCAAATAATCCAAGTTAGAACCGGCATTAGATTATTTATGATAATTTATTTATTATTGTCGATTAACAGCTGATTTGTAGTATTTATAAATAATTTGAATGTGCACTGTAAAAATATAGTAATTTGTTATATTTGGGATATTACATATTTATTTTATTTTGCTTTTAGATATGGAATGTTTTAGTGTACTTCTACAACAAGTAATCGAATGTTTGGTGTCTGCTTTGATCAGTAATTGGTTAATATATGGGTTTAAGCAGAACACAAATACCTGTATACAAGACATTTTTATAAGTCATTTAAATAAGTTATATAAGTTATTTAAATCATTTTATAAGTTAGAGCATATCGATAGCACATTACAATCATATATTAATACATACAATTAATACCCCGTTTATTTGTTGTATTTAATTCTTGTATTCGTAGTCGGTATTTTAGGTTTCGTTACTCAGAGAAAAATTGAGTTATAAAGACTTTTTAATCTTAGTTAAGTGCTTCAACAGTGCTCCATATTATTCATTCACAAAGCGAGACAATGATTGCGTATATATTGATCTATATATCGTTTTAAAATATATTTACCTATTGAACATCAGATAGTAAAGAGCTAAATAACAATGTAACTGAATATATTTATATAATGAATATAATATAAAGTATTGACCCGTGTGCATCAAATAACATAAAATTAGGATAATGGAATCAAATTAAATCGCTGAATAATAAGATGATTAGATTTAATGAACATAATCACATAAACTTTGATTTGTATGCACCAATACACATGTAATTGATTTTTTTTCAAAATTTTCTAGACATACGCACTAAAAATGATTTAGAATGAATTTCATTATGTTATCAGAAACATACGGGATTAATTTTTTTTTATACAGTACTTTTAAATTGATCAGTGACATTGGCAATTGTTTTAAAAAGGTACCAACTTTAATTGGTATATGAAAAATAATTATTCTGCAAGTTATGTAAAGAGTATTCCGTTATTTGAAAATTTACTAATATTTGAAAATGAAGCAGTCCAAAAAATCTGACGAATAGATTGCCAAAAAAATTGAAGACCTGTCTCGCTAATCTCGCCTAGTGAGTGAACCAAAATGCTGAGTACGGCGTCAAGAAAGCGAGCCTTAGTTCGACATACTATTCACTGGTTCACATTACTAAGATTATTAGTTACTATTTGGAAAAAAACTGCAGCAGGCAACAGCAAATTTACAAGGAAGGAGATAGAGTGTGGTTTCGATCGCTTTAATGTTGTAGATTGCATAGAATTGTATTCATTCAAAATTTTACTTTAAATTCATCGTCCATAAAATGTGAAATTGGATGGATCTTTCATTTAAAAAGCTGACTTTCAATAGGCACGTCATTTGTTTCCTCAATAAAGTTTATTTGTTCCACAAAATTAATATAATCATTCATATTTTTCCTTTTTTTATTATTACTAAATTACAAGAAATTAAACTCAATAATTCTCCAGCAGCAGCATGCTAGACAACGCTACATGTTAGCTGGGTAGTAGTATACTATATACTAGACTGTGACAGTGATCCAATGTTATTAGGATATTAAAATATACGAGTAGAAAAATGATACTTCCGAAATTTTGCCATTTTTGACGTTGGGGACTCCATGACGGCCCGGTTGGAACATCAAGGCGGTGAGAGATGACGATGGGACCTATCAGGCTGGGATCCTCTCATAATTTTTTTATATATTTGGATGTAAATGTAATCAATTTTGTGAATGATTTCTTGATTTAATAATCATTTATAAAAATCTGTATTTTGAAATCTGTATATCTCCTACGAAGATTTTTGACATTGGCCCTTCTATTGTTAAATTAACAATAATGCCACTTTTATTGATGGAATAATCGGGCGACTGACAACAAGTTAATTTCTGGAGAAAAACCATTTCTGATAAAACGTCAATGTTCATAAAAAAGGAACACTTTTCATCGAAATTGATCCTTTTCAAAAGGGTCCACACACACAATTTAAAAATTCAAATTTGGTTAATTTGGTTATCAAAGCCCTTACAATGGTGTTGATCTCAAACTTAAAGTACTAATGCGTTTTAGTCTGATTTAATAGAGGTTAAAATACAAACAGGGCCGGGAGGTGTTGTATTATACAGTATAGTCTAGCAGGAATGTTAAACTCTTACTAATTTGGCTTGTTACATGCATCTAGTACATAGTTTCGGTGTGCTACAGGTTGGTATATACTTTGTATATATTTAACGTATTTTATTGAAGAATCGATATATGTAAACAGATCTAACACTGATATATTTTCAATAATGACCCTATTCTATCTTTTTATGGTCAGAAATCATCTTGCATAAAGGATCATCTACTTTAATATATACTATAATGAAGGTTGTTTTTGCAGCTTATAGACGATGCAGTATCAGGTAGATTACAGATTACTTTTAGATTACTTTAATAAAAATGACATTCTGATATTCTAATATTTATATCAAATTTGGACAGTTTAAAAAATTTAAGTAATTCTATAGGCACTAAAATGTTCTTCAAGAAGATAGCAATGCAAAAAGATAGTAGAATACCAATTCTAGTATTTGCACCGTTGTTCCACAGTATACATTTATTTAGGTGTTCATCATATTACATTAATATTTTTTTTGAATTAATCAATTTAATCAATTTTAAAATGATAAAGTTAATCAAATTTTTTAAATAATTATCTATTGTCACAATTAACTTATTATTAAAATGTCTTTTCAAAATGTCGACAAATTTTTATCCTACATACGAAGGTATAAAAAGTAAACACTAGTATTAAGATCATTTTAAAAATGCTATAGAGATATATTAGTTATAGTGAATTTATTTCTATGAAGTTATAGTAAGGGATATATTTAAATTCCTTGAAGTATGATGATAATGTTACTAGATGGATTCTTTAAACTAATATTTTTCTATTTATTTTCATAAACATATATGAGCGTAGTAGGATACTACTAGAAAGAGATACATAATAGGATTATACCTGCAAGTTAGATATCCAGCAACATGTATACCTAAAATGAGTTTGCTGCTTAATGAACTTATATAGCTGCTAGATAAAATAATCTTTTGTAAACTATCTTGTACATAAATATGAATATATTCCATGCCATGTCAGAACGACTATTTTTCTTTCATTTTACATGTATACGCAGCTTATCCTTACCTATATCAATTTAATGTAGATATATATAATTGATATGCAGTGTATACATCGAAGTCGAAATATTTTCAAACATTAGGAAAACGACATTGGCTGTACTGACTAAATACTATACAGTAGTTTGGTATATTTTAATTAATTTTAGCGTCAAAATTGCAGGCATATAGGTCAGTTGTGGGAATAAATATTTGATAAACACACGCGAATAACTCTTCTCTCTTCGCTTTTGTCTATTTAGAAGAATGTTGAAATATTTAAAAATATAACGACAAAAGTTTGCAGTATACGACCGAAAGTATATGTGAAATTATAACTATAAACAGTTTTTTCAAAACCACAACGTTTTAAAAACACATATAAAATACAGATTTTCAATTTGTATCGATTCTGTATGCAGTTTAATACTAATACTATTATGTTGTTTCACTAAAGCTTTCATAAAATAATGTTTTAAAAACTGACAAGTCAAACAGTTCATATAGTAAAACAATTTTAGATATAGACAATAAATTATGTATTACAAACCGCTTACGTACGTTATTTTTCTTCTTAATATTTATTTAATTAAAATATTTATTACTACTTTTGTTTACCCATTTAGATACATTTATAGAAATAAAACGATTTTATATTGACGCAAATTACAACGCGATGTATATGAAATACTTGATATTGGAAAGTTTGTGTTTAATTTCTACATTATTAAAATGATGATCAGCCAACTATTTAGAAATAACTTCTACAGTAGGTACTAATTTATCTTAGATTCTTCCAACAGTCATAAATTAAATTAAGAAGTCATATAAATGATAATTTATTCAACATATTACATATATTAGTCGTATTTTTGATAATTTGCATTTTTATTTAAGCTAGAATTAATGTATCTAATTGAAATCTATCATATATATCAAATTATAAAAATTTGACATAAAATAGATAAAAATATTCACATTTCATTATTCAAATATGAAACATATTTATTATATTTCAGTATTGAATATCCATACTTGAAATTACAGCTTAAAGTAGAAATGTGTATATATTACAAAATATTAAATACTTGTATGTTATTAGTTTATTATGGAAAACATGTATATAGTAATTTCTGTACATCTTTATGAATATTTATGACAGATATTTATTTTACTTTATAAACATAGATTGGCTATCTGAAGAAATGGCGCAAAAATTTGAAGTAGTAAGATTGTGGTAGAAAAAATGTGTCCATATTTTAAATCGCCACTATATAAAATAATAGTAAAAATACAACATTAATATATTTTTCAATATTTTTGTTCAATAAAAATATATAAATGAGTTGGCATATACTTGATTTGTTCAAGTAATATACGTTGATCACAATCGTTAAAATTACAATATTTTTAAATATAATTAGTTTAGATTTTTATTCTATGAATATATTGATTACTATCTATGGAATTCATATACATTTATGTTAACTTTTATCTGACAATGTAAACATCACTGTTCACGCGTACTTTGACAATAATTATATGTTTTATCTTTCATCGTTCTATTAAGAAAATGTATTTTTAGCCATATCGTTTTCGTAAACATTTCGTTAAATACGCTCTAAATAACATAACATTTAAAAATACTGACATAATATGTTAATGAAAACTTATGAAAATACTCGTAATTACATGTCTATATACCTTATTGTATAACATTTGTATATATACTGAAATGTTATGAATTGTAAGCATAACGATGGTCCAATGGATAGCATTGGACTCTGTTTCTCAGAGATTGCAGGTTCAAATCCAGACTTATACCTACTCTTGGGCTTAGCTGGTATTGCATCTAACACATTCATGTCCGTAATTATTATTACTGTAAATGTTGCTTAGATGTATACATATACCCAAAAGAATCAAGTATTATAAAGATAAAAGAACTGATGTTTTTCACAAATTGAAGTACTGTTCTTTCTATATATTAATAAAAGCCACGTATGTAAATTGTATGTAAGGCGAAGTAAGAATAACTAGAGCTTTGTCTGAGATGCAAAATATTACGATAAATATTTAACACTGAACAGATGATTATGTATTATTTATGCAGGCAAGTCACGCAGCGAAGAAATCACCTTCGTGCTGTACAGTGTACCTTCGTATCATAAAACAAAACAAAAAAATTGCTTTGATTCGTACTGTTACATGTTGTACTGTTTACACTAGATGCATTTCTATAAAATGCATCTACATATGTATATCCGATTCACATGCAGAAGTTATATAGTTACTGCTTAGGCAACAAATAAGAATTTTAAATGTTTCACATTGGTTTTGTCTTAAATTGCTATTATATGAGTCTTTATAACTGCCAAGGTTAAACAAATTATAAATAAATTAAAATTAAATAAATGAGTAAATGCATTACATTTTTATGAAAACAAATTTCAACTGTTCAATCTTTTCTGATAAGCTAAACAAAAAATGCAATTTACAATACGCATAAAAACTAAAGGAATAAAATATATAACTAAAACCTATATATTCCTACTTATCTGTTTATATAAGAATACATAGATGCTAATTAGACACATTCATACTATAGACACTATTCATTATGAACTACCTACTCACAATGAATAATCTCTATTTTTTATTAGCTTTGTAATTTGAATAAAAAATAATATTAAATCCCGATACTCCAGACAAGTGTCCGAAAGAAACATGTTTGTGGGCAATATACATATTACTAATTGCCATCTACACTATAAAATAATACAGGAAATGTTTGCGTAAATTTAAAGTATACATTTTTAATTACGAAAAATTTTAAAAGTATTAATCAATTTATTAATCATTCTTTATTAAATTGTAATGTAAATATCGATATTGTGTATGTGGTGACAGAATCCAGCATGCAAATATGTATCTAACAAATGGATGACGAGCAAAACAGCGGGAACAGCACAACACATTTTAAAGAAAGATAACTACTATTGAATTATATATTTAACCCAATCCCTATACCGTAAGATTTCTCACTGTATTATAATATTTCATTCAATATTCAATCATCTTTCCTCCAACACCTGTTTTTCCTCCAACACCCAACAATTAGTATCTGAGATTATTGAGCATACGCTCTTCCTTGCTCAATAGTTCAAGCATTCATTATGGGCTCAATATAACATCAGTGTGCTTTTATTGTTACTGTTCTTTTGTTTGGCTGGTAGGTTCCAAGCATATTACGTAACATATATAATAAAATTATCACTGAAAGAGTTGATAAGAGCCCGTTTTCACCACAATAAACTTATATATGTACATATATTATATTGTGTTATGAATAGACTCTCATGTACTGCTTTTTGGGAACACATTCAAATTGGCAATGAAAGACCTAATAGTAACTGAGTATGCTTTATATATATGCCTATACATATATACCTATATGCCAATTATAAAGATAACAAAGCGGGATTACCTATATACACTAAGACTAATGTGGAGCAAATATAGTTAGGTATGTAATCTGCAGATTTCATTTCAGTGTAAAATTCTTATGGTTGGGTGCAAAATGATGTTGGGAGTATTTATGCATAGAGAAATTGCCTTGACGGATATATCTGGGTTAAACCAAAACTAGTTGAAGATGCTATTAACAAAGAAAGTGCTGAAGAAGACAACCTGATTGCTGCTATTGATGAGTCTCCTATCCTGAACATCAGCAACGAATTGTCTAATACCACCACCTCTCAACCACCGCTGACTGTTATTTCTGAAAACGAACCAAATCCAACATCTGATAATTCAACTCAAGATCAAACTATAGGCAGTAGCTCTTATGCCACCAAATCTCCCAATATTGGTAGATTGAACATGTCATCTTTAAATAGTCTAACTGATTCTGAACAGCAAACTATATTGATGTATTGATTTATCCATAACAAATCTTGGATCACCCCATTACAACAAATAGGAAAGAAACAATGGCCTATTTAGATTTTTTTAACAGTGAATTATTTCCCACTTTGAGATATAGCTGTCATGCTGATGGAATTTACTGCACACCTTGTGTTTTATTTCAAAAGTTGATATAGATTCTCAATTGATAAGAACACCATTGATTGACTGGAGTAATGCAAAGAAAATTATTGATGTTCATGTTTCTTCCAAAGCTCATCAAACAGCTGTGGAACGTGCAACAAATTTTTTGCAGGTGTGCAATGGTAAACAAGACGATACTCTTTCAGCCCTTTCTAAGGCATATAAAGATAAAGTACAACAAAATTGTCTTGCCCATACGTCCATTACTCAAACCCTGGTTCTATGTGGTTGGCAAAACATTGCTATTAGAGGACATGAGGATGACAGAAGCAATTGTATGGCCTTGTTAAAATTTCGTGCAGAGACAGACATTGCTCTTCAGAAACACTTACAATCTACTTCAAAAAATGCAATGTATATCAGTCACTCTAGTCTATTCAGAATGAATTGTTAGATTTATGCAGTTTGCAAATTCAAAATCATATATTATCACAGTGCCGGAAGTCTGGATATTTTACAGTACTAGCTAATGAGAGTGTGGATGTAAGTAACTCTGAACAGGTAGCAATTTGCCTACAATTCGCACCCCCTCCAAAGTTTGAGGTAAATCAATACTTTGAGCTTTGTAAGCTAATGAGAAACAACCAGAGAAATACTTACTCAAACTATTTTAAAGCAGCTGCAAGATTTTGATCTGGATCTCAACAAAATGGTTGGACAAGGATACAATGGAGCAGGAAATATGTCCGGGCATATTCGAGGTGTACAGACACGCATTTGTGAACAATATTCTATGGCTAGTTACATCCATTGCTGAAATCATAACCTTAATTTAGCCATCTCCCACAGTTGCAAAGTTATACCCATTGCTCCTTTACTCAAGAAGTTCTGTGAAACTAGATGGTCTCATAGAAGCAAATCAGTTGATCAAGTTATTAAATGCTTCAAAGTTATTCTTGAAACCTTGCAGTACCTGAACA